>JABUQX010028589.1:0-17500 GCA_015478945.1 Trachelipus rathkii | reverse complement strand
TAGTTAGTTTAGTTAGTTTTAGTTAGTGAGTTAGTTAGTTAGTAGTTAGTAGTTAGTTAGTTAGTTAGTTTAGTACGCAGTTAGTTAGTTAAGTTAGTTAGTTAATTAGTAGGTTATATTAGTTGTTTAGTTAGATTAGTTAGTATAAGTAGTTCAAGTTAGTTAGTAGTTAGTAGTTAGTAGTTTAGTTAGTTAGTTAGTAGTTAGTTATTAGTTAGTTTATTATTAGTTTAGTTAGTTAGTATAGTTAGTTAGTTTAGGTTAGTGAGTTAGGTTAGTAGTTAGTTAGTTAGTTATTAGTTAGTTAGTTAGTTAGTAGTTAGTTAGTTAGTTAAGTTAGTTAGTTAGTTAGTTCAGTTAGTTAGTTAGTTAGTTCAGGTTAGTTAGTTAGTTAGTTAGTTAGTTAGTTAGTTACTTAGTTAGCTTAGTTAGTTAGTTAGTTAGTAGTTTAGTTAGTTAGTTTAGTTAAGTTAGTTAGTTAGTTAGTTAGTTAGTTAGTTCGTTAGTTAGTTAAGTTAGTAGTTAGTTAGTTAGTTAGGTTAGTTAGTTAGTTAGTTACTTAGTTAGTTAGTTAGTTAAGTTAGTTAGTTAGTTAGTTAGTTTAGTTAGTTTAGTTAGTTAGTTAGTTAGTTAGTTTAGTTAGTTAGTTAGGTTAGTTAAGTTAGTTTAGTTAGTTAGCTATAGTTAGTTATATAGTTAGTTAGTTGTTAGTTAGTTAGTTAGTTAGTTAGTTAGTTAGTTAGTTTAGTTAGTTAGTTTAGTTAGTTAGTTAGTTTTAGTTAGTTAGTTAGTTCGAAAAAAAGTTAGTTAAGTTACGTTAGGTTAGATTAGTTAGCTAGTTAGTTAGTTAGTTAGTTAGTTAGTTTAGTTAGTTAGTTAGATTAGTTAGTAGTTAGTTAGTTAGTTAGTTAGCTAGTTAGTAGTTAGTTAGTTAGTTAGTAGTTAGTTCAGGTTAGTTAGTTAGTTGAGTTAAGTTAGTTAGGTTAGTAGTTACGTTAGTTAGTTAGTTAGTTAGTTAGTTTAGTTAGTAGTTAGTTAGTTAGTTAGTTAGTTAGTTAGTTAGTTGTTAGTTAGTTAAGTTAGTTAGTTAGCTAGTTAGTTACTGTATTTATTCCTTGATCTGTAATTAACATTAGTATTTAGTTATTAGTTATAATTAGTTAGTTAGTTAGTTAAGTTAGTTAGTTTTAAGTTAGTTAGTTAGTTAGTTAAGTTACGTTAGTTAGTTAGTTAGTTAGTTAGTAAGTTAGTTAGTTAGTTAGTTAGTTAGTTTAGTTAGTAGTTTAGTTAGATTTAGTAGAACTAATAAGGTTAGTTAGTTAGTTAGTTAGTTAGTGTTAGTTAGTTAGGTTAGTTAGTTACTAGTTAGCTAGTTAGTTAGTTAGTTAGTTAAGTTAGTTAAGTTAGTTAAGTTAGTAGGTTAGTTTTAGTTAGGTTAGTTTTTACCGTTAGTTAGTTAGTTACTTAGTTAGTTAGTTAGTTAGGTTAGATTAGTTAAGGTTAGTTAGGTTACGTTAGGTTAAGTTAGTAGTTAGTTAGTTAGTTAGTTAGTTGTTTAGTTAGTTGTTTGTTTGTTTCCTTTGGTGAATTTGTTTGGTTTGGTTTTATTGTTTGTTTGTTCTTTGTTTGTTTTGGTTTGTTTGTTTGTTTTTTTCTTTGTTTTGTTCTTGTTTGATTTGTTTATTTTTTATATTAGTTTGTTTGTTGCTTATTTTGTTTGTTTGTTTGTTTCTGTTTTTTGTTGTTTGTTCTGTTTTGTTACTTTTTTGGTGTTTGTTTCGTTTGTTTGTTTGTTTATTTGCTTGTTTGTAGTATTTTACTTTCTTCTTCTTATTTTTGTTATTTGTTTATTTTTTGTATTGTTTGTTACATTATTGTGTTTGTCTGTTGCTTTTTGGTGTTTGTTTGTTTGTTTGTTACCTGTTTTCTTTGTTGTTTGTTTTTGTTTGTTTGTTTGTTTGTTTGTTTGTTTGTTTGTTTGTTTGTTGTTTGTTTGTTTGTTTGTTTGTTTGTTTGTTTCTTTCTTACTTTCTTTCTTTCTTTCTTTCCTTCTCCTCTCTTCTCTCTCGTCTTTTCTTCTTCATTCTTTCTGTTCTTTCTTCTTTCTTTCTTTCGTATTCTTTCTTTTTTCCTTCTTCTTAATCTACTTTCTTTTTTCCTCTTCTTTTCTTATTTCTTTCTTTTTTCTTTCTTTCTTCTTGCTTCATTGTTTCATCCTTTCTTTCATTTCCTGCTTTCTTCTCTTTGCTTTCATTCTTTCATTCTTTCCTTTCTTTCTTTCTTTCTTTCTTTCTTTCTTTCTTTCTTTCTTCTCTTACGTTTTTCTTCTCATTCTTTCTTTTCTTTCTTTTCTTTCTTTCTTTCTTTCTTTCTTTCTTTCTTTCTTTCTTTCTTTCTTTCTTTCTTTCTTTCTTTCTTTCTTTATTTCTTTCTTCTTTCTTTTTGTTTCTTTGTTTCTTGTGTTTTTGAATTCTTGTTTGTTTGTTTTGTTTTTGTTTGTTTGTTTGTTATGTTTTTGGTTATATTTTTGATTGTTTGTTGTTTGTTTGTTTGTTGTTTGTTGTTTGTTTTTTGTTGTTTGTTTGTTTGTTGTTTGTTTGTTTGTTTGTTTGTTTGTTTGTTTGTTTGTTTGTTTGTTTGTTTGTTTGTTTCTCTCTTTTTCTCTTTCTTTGTTAGAATAACCTTTACTAGGAAAGTCTGATAAACTCGAAGAATTCTGTTGTACAAAAATGGGATGAAATGAAAATGAGAACGTGGTAGCTTGAATGTAAAACCACATATAATCCACATACACAATGGGAATGAAATGGGGACTGTGACCGAAAAACAGAACGGGAATTTGAATATTCCTATAAAATATTTTCATCCATAAAATTAGGATCAAGATGTTAAAAAAATTTTTTATTCAGTTAGGGAAATTTAATCCCCCCCCACCCCAACTCCCAATGTGGTTAAGTCATAAGTGTTTTTATTTATATCATATCCCAAAAATCTCAATAAAAAATCTTTTATAAACTTAAAAATTTTGGCAGAATAAAAATTATTTCTTAGAATTATGATGTAGTTTCGATTCCTTTATAAATATCGATAAAATATCGATTAAATTTATCAAAAATTCTGGAATTTATTCAGAAGAAAAAAATTACATGTTTAGAATGATATTAAAATACGTGAGCGTTTTTTATAAAATTACATGAATATGTTTATCTTTTAAAATTTATGATTATGTTTACCTTTAAAAATACATTAAAAACGGTTACCTTATGAAATACATGAATGTTAACTTTATTGTACCTTTATAAATACATGAAAATTTATAAAATACATAAATGTTACCCCAAGATTATACATAAATATGTTTACCTTTTAAAATACATTAATGTAATTTACCATTTAAAACACACAAAGATTTGAATAAAATTAACGAATACATTTACCTTTTAAAATACATTAATGTATTTAAATAAATGTTTACCTTTTAAAATACATGAATGATTTTGACATTTAAAATCTAAGTTCGGGTACAGTGAAGGTTTAATGGTTCGTGAAAATAGTTGTTGATATATATATATATATATATATATATATATATATATATAATATATATATATACTATATAGAAGCATATATATATATATATCTTTCCTCTATATACTATATATATAATATAATATATATATATATACTAATATATATATATAAAGAAAAAGAGTTACTCTCATGTTTATGTGATAAGATTTATTTTGACCTGTTAATATGAAATATTTTAATTTCTTTTTTCCGGTTATTATTATTATACAAAGACTAAGTCTATCCTCTTAACACATTCACTTTGACTTAAATTTAAGCCTTTTAAATTGTTTTACCTGATTTCTACTTATCTTACTTCTACATTTATTCAGTTTCCCATTGCTATCTATCTATCTATCTATCTATCTATCTATCTATCTATCTATCTATCTATCTATCTATATCTATTTATCCTATCTATCTATCTATCTATCTATCTATCCTATATCTTTTTATTTTGTATTTAATCTTTATCTAATTGTTTTCTTTCCCTCTAAGTTTTCTTCCTTTGTTTTTATTTCTTTTCTCTTTTTCTTTTCTTTCTTTCTCTATTTCTCATTCTTCCTTTTCTATTTTCTTTTTCTATTCTGTCGTTCTTTTTCTGTATTTATTTTTTATTTTCTTACTTTCAATATATGATTATTATTATATATTATTATTATTATTATTATTATTATTTTATTATTATTATTATTATTATTATTATTATTATTATTATTATTATTATTATTATTATTATTATTATTATTATTATTATTATTATTATTATTATTATTATTATTATTATTATTATTATTATTATTTTTTTTTTTTTTTTTTTTTTTTTTTTTTTTAATTTATTTTATTTTTATTTTTTTTTTATTATCATTATCATTATCATTATTATTTCACATCTTTGTTTCCAGCAACTGCCAAAATTACTCCTTAATATTATGTTATTAAAGCTTATATATTTAAGCACTTAAAACTTCAATTCGTTTCTTAATAAAGTTTTTTTTTGTTTTTTTGTTTTTTTAAGTTTTTTCTTTAATTAGAAAAGACAAAATTTCACAAAGAGTCAGTCACGATTTTTGTTTTTCAAGAATGAAAATAGGATTACCTCTTGAGACGAATGTTTTTTTTTGTTTTTTTGTTTTTTTCTTATTTTTTTTTGTTATTTTTGTTTGTTATTTGTTTTGCTTTAAATATATATATAATATATACTATATTAGATATATATATATATTATATATATATATTCTATATAGATATATATATAATATATATATATAATATACTATAATTATATATATAATATATATTTATATATATTATATAGATATATATAATATTATATATATATTATATATATATATATATATATATATAATTCGTAAGTTTTTTTAGATTGAGTTTTGTATGTTTTCTTTTTCTTAAATTTTTTGTTTTATATTCGTATTTTTCGTTTTTTTTACTTCGTGTTTTCTTTTAATGTTTTGTAAAGAACGTTTCCTTTTTTAACCTTTTGGTTCTTTTTTTCCATACGCTTTTTTTCAGTTTGAAATTCGTATATGTTTTTTAATTCATGTTTTTTTTTTTACAAAATTTTGATTCGAGCGTTTTCGTTTTTTAACTTTTGTTTGTTTGCGAATTTTTTTTTCTTATTTTCATTTCCTACGTTTTTATAAAATTTTGTTTCATTATTTTTTTTTACTTCGAACGTTTTCTTTTTTATGCATTTGTTCGTAAATTTTTATTTTTTATTTTATTTTAAAATTTTTGTTTCGAATGTTGTTGTTTTTAATTATTTTGCAATTTTTTTATTCTATATGTTTTTAACTTTTTGTTATATTTTTCTTTTCTTTCAAGTTTTTGTTTGGTAGACTTTCCTTACGCTTTTGGTTCATATATTTTTTTAAAATAATTTTTTGGATTTTTTTAATATAATTTTGTTACTATGTTTTTTATTTCGTATATTTTTTTTTATTTACGACTTATTCCGTAAGATTTTTAAAAAGTTTTTCTGTCCTACTGTTTAATTTCGTTCGTTTTTATAGAATTTTATTTAGTTTTATTATTTCTGTTTTTTCAAAGGTTTTGTTTAGTACGTATTATTATTTCAAGGATTGAAAAACAAAGAACTTTCTAGAATTTTTAAGCAAACTTATCATGAATTGAAAATAACTAAACTAAACCAATCCTTTGAAGAGAAAGACATAATTGATAATACAATTCCTACACTGATAAAAATGTATGTTTAAATTAAATATAATTATTTTATATTCAAATAAAATATTTTTGAAAATAAAATATTCATATTTTATTTAAATATAGATTTTGTTTAAATTAATAAATATTTCAATTTGAAATAAAATATTTTTGAAAATTAAACATTAATATTTAATTTAAACATACATTCTGTGTTTAAATTAAATATAAATATTCCATTTTCAAATAAAATATTTTTTGAAAAAGAAATATTTAGATTTAATTTAGACAAGATTTTATGTTTAAATTATATATAAATACTTCAATTTCAAAAAAAAAATTTTTTAAAATAAAATATTTATATTTAATTTAAACAGAGTTTATATTTAAATTAAATATAAATATTTTAATATAAAAAAAATATTTTGGAAAATGAAATATTTATATTTAATTTAAACAAACATTTTGTCTAAATTAAATATAAATATTCTATTTTCAAATAAAATATTTTTGAAAATAAAATATTTATATTTAATTTAAACAAACATTTTGTTTAAATTAAATATAAATATTTTATTTTCAAATAAAATATTATTGAAAATAGAATGTTTATATTTAATTTAAACATACATTTATCTCAGTGATAAAATATAAATATTTCATTTTGAAATAAAATATATTTGAAAATAAAATATTTATATTTAATTTAAACTTACATTTTTCTCATTGTGCATAAAAAAAAAAAAGTTGATAATATTGAACCGGTTCAGATTTAGAGAAATTTAATTTTATTCCGGACACAAGATTGTTCAACATCATAAATGCTTACTTGAAGCAAGATGTTTAAGACGTAGTTCAAATTATAATATTATCAACGAGTGTGCCCGTTAGTTTAAACGTGGTGCAAATAACTTAGGAGATAAAACAAAAAAGCAAAAGTAAAATTTTATTGTTCGCAAACAACATTTTTGTCAAATATAAAATATATTTCCAACAAAAAAAATATATATATATATATAAATATATATATATATATATATATATATATATATTATGATAGATTTATATTTTATATAGTGTATTTTATATTATACATTGCATATCTGTATTTTGAATAATGATATATTAAAAGAATATATATAAAATAAATTTGATATATATATATATATATATTATGATATATTCTATTATATATATATATATATATATATAATATATAAATATATATATATATATATATATATATATATATATAAAGAAATCAATTATACTTCGACGATTTTTAACTAAGAGTAATTTATATATTTTCTACTATCAGTTGAAATATGTTCTGTGAAACAAGTAAATTTGTTGGCCGACTCCGGCTCTGCACTTCATCTTAAAATACCTGGCTCCAGCTCCGGTTCCAGCTCCACAGCCCTGATTGAAATTAGGTTTAATTAATCTTTAATTCTGTTAGAACTGTAAACTGTTTAGAATAATATTTTTAGTATTATTGTAGTTATAGTTTTAAACCATTGTTATTTTTCTCAATTATTCAGGTTTATTCTTATTATCTTGGTCTTAATATCAATTTTATTACTATGATAATAAAATACTATTATGATTATAAAAATTATCATTATCATTATAATTATAATTATACATAATTATAATTTATAAGTACCGTATAATTATATTAAAATAATTATAATTATATTATAATTATTATAATTTTTACTTTTAACTTCCAATTCTCTAAATATTTTCTTTCTGATTTTCATTTAATTTTCTTAATAATAGAATGTTAGAATCGAAACTCTGAAGATGTCCGAGGTTTACGGACGAAACCGGTCAGAAACTAATAAATATAAATATGCCTCTTACTTTCTTTGCAAACTATTTTCTAGACTAGTCTTATGAAAATTAAATGAATATCAGAAGAAAATATTTAGAGAATTGTAAGTTAAAAGTAAAATAAAAATTATATTAAAAACAAAAGCTGACACTAGAAATTCCTTATAATTATCAATTATAATTATAATTATAATTACTAAATTATCTGTATAATTATAATTATAATATATAATATAATTTTTTTATAGATTATTAATATAATTATTATAAATTATTATAAATAAATCGTTCCGATCTGCTATGGATCATTGTCCATTGCAAGTAGTCGAAGTAGGTAATATTATTATTATTATATTTATTATTATTATTATTATTATTATTATTCATAATTATTATTATTATTATTTTATTATTAATTATATTATTATTATATATTATTATTATTATTATTATTATTATTATTATTATTATTATTATTATTATATTATTATCTATTTTATTATATATTATAATAATATTACTTATTTATTATTACTGTATTTTTAATTACGTGTATCTATTATTTTTTGTATTTATTATTAACTTATTTTTTATTACTTATTATTTTATTTTTTATTATTACTTATTTTTATTACCATTATTTATTTATCTACTTGTTTTCTTATTCTTGTTTATACTTGCCGATCAGTGATTCAGTCAACATTAATTTCGTTAAGCTTTATGTTTGATTACTTTGTTATTATGACTGTTATCTATGACTTTTGATATTACTTTCGTTATTACCCCTTTACCCCAGATATGTAGGCAACAATATTTACTTTTTTTATTACTTTTTTAGTTATTACTTTTTTTATTATTACTTTTTTATTATTACTAAATAATTTTATTATTACTTTTTTATTATTTACTATATTATTTAAAGTTTTATAATTACTGGATAATAATTAATTAATATTATTACTTTTTTATATTATTTTTTTTTATATTACTTTTATTATGTATTACTTTGCTCCAAATCTGTCTCGTGTGTTGCTTGCGTAATATGTACGGTGTATTGTTGTTCATTCATTGCGTTTGTTTAACCAAACTCTAAGAGCAAGCATTTTAAGTTGTGGAATCGAATCAATCAATCATTACAATACGAAAGGTTTAATATTAATAATATACTATATAATACTTATATAATATATATATATTATATATATATAATACTATATATATATATATATATATATATATATATACTTTATATATATATAATATATATATATATATATTATACAGATTACCACCACTCACATGAAAACCGTGCTTAAAAAGTTTTACCAAAGGTCATTTATTTAAAAAAAAAAAAAAAAAAAAACTATGAAAGCGATATAATCTTTATTTCTAAATTTCTATTTTATTTGTTTTTATAGCCTTTAAAACAATATTTTAAAAAAAAATTGTTTATATAGTAATTAATTTATTTATATTTATTTCTTATGTTTTAATAACAACTTTATATTAACCATTCATAAAACAATTTAATTATAAACAAAGACATTTTTGCACTTTTCTTGAAAACATTTAGGAGTATTTTCAATGTTTTATATATATTTAATATATATATATATATCATAATATACTATATATATATATATATATATATATATATATATACTATATAATATATATATATTATATATATATATAAACTTGGTTTAACAGAAATTATCGTAGTCTTCCAATCTAGAAACTCATGCTTCTTACATTTCTTCCCGGAACCAAGAAAAATCAGCTCTTCGAAAAAATGAAAAAATCTTTCTGCTTCCTCTACCTCAAACTCTTTCTGACATTTGGCAATATTCTACTCTATTACTTTGCATCTTCCTCTCTTCCTCCTTCTGTAACCCTGTCTGTAATACTACAGTCTTAATTCTACTAAAGCTGAACTGTTTGTTCAACTTTTACCTCTAATTCCACTCTAAACGATTCTGGAGTTATTCCTCCTCTCCGCCTCCTTATAACTCATTAAGAAACATGTTATTTCTGCTCTTTCTGGGTTTTGGTAGGTAAACCAATTCTATATACCTTAGAAATACTTACTTACTTTATATCAGGGATGGCATTTTTTGTGATTTTTTTGATTTTTTTTAAAAAAATCAATTTGATTTTTTTTTTGATTTTTTTGATATTTTGATTTTTTGGATTCGTAACGTCACGCGAAATTATAATCTTGGGGGGGGGGGGGGGCCCCCCCCCCCCCCCCCCCAAGGAGGGCGGGACGGAGATAGAGAGGCGGGCAGGGGGGGGTTTCCGTTACCCAAAACCCCAAAAACACTTTTGCACAGACCCAATTTTTTTTTTTTAAAAAAACCGATGTTCCCCCAATTAACTTTTATTCCCCCCCCCCCGCTGGGGGGGGGGGGGGGGACGTGACGTACGAATCTGAAGGAAAAAAAAAAAAAAAAAAAAAAAAATAAAAAAAAATCACATTGATTTTTTAAAAAAAAAATCAAAAAAATCACCAAAAATGCCATCCCTGCTTTATATATATTTTTTTCCCCCAAAAAAAAAAATTAAAAAGGCGTGTGAAATTTTTTCATGTTTTTTTTTTGTTTTTTTTCTTCTTTTTTTGTGCGTGTTGTTTTTTTTCTCCCAAAACTTTAACACAATTTTAGTCACTTATAATTTGGATTTCTCCTTCTCTATAAATGGAACCTAAATCAATCTTTTGGTATTTTTTCGCGTGCTTTATGTTAAATTTACATGTCTGTGTCTATTCATTATATTATAGTTCTTATATTAGGTAATTTTATTTATTTTCGTGTGTTACAACATTGTATATTTTATCTTAATTGCAAGTGCGTGACTGATGAGGTATGTTAAATGCCCGAGAAAGGCCGTCCATACTATAATAAATGTTGCCAAAATTATGCCATCTTCTTATTCATCTATAAATGCCGGTTCCATAGGAACAAATCTATTGCAACATATATATAATATATTATAGTAATATATAATATATATATATATAAAATATATATATTATTATTATAGTATATATATAATATATATATATATATATATCATTAATAATATTATATATACTTATATATTATATACGTATATATATATAATATATATAACTATAGCAACGTTTTTCAAGAAAATACAATTTGGGTCGGGAGAGTAAAATAGCATCAGTTTATATATTTCCTTCCTAGACAAGAAGAAGAATGGAATGAGAGAAGAAGCAAGAAGAAGAAGAAGAGAAAGAAGAAGAAGACAGAAAAAGAGAAGAAGAAGAAGACAGAAGAAGAAAGAAGAGAAGAAGAAAGAAGAGAAGAAGAAGAAGAGAAGAGAAAAGAAGCAAGAAGAAGAAGAAGAAAGAAGAGAAGAAGAAGAAGAAGAAGATAAAAAAGAAGATAAAGAAGATAAAGAAACCTAATATTAATTGGCTCGTTACTATAAAAAGTAAACACTATCATCCATTTGTAGCCAGATTTGGAGTAGAATAAACATAAAACTCTCTTGCATGTTATAAGATCTTTATTGAAGTTTTCATGTCCCATTGAGCCCATTCAGGGAAGTGGTCCAGGACAATTCATGAGGTAGATCTGACTATAGCCCATTGGAATTCTCATCTTCATAGTTTCTGAAGGTATGTACACTTTACCAATTTCTTTCCTAGAGTAACATGCGAGGTCGTATATGCATCTTTAATGCAATCTAGTACTCTCTCTCTCATCTTCCTTTCTATCTATCTATCTATCTATCTAATCTATCTATCTAGCTTATTAGTCTATCTATATCTACTATTCGTATCTATCTATCTATCTATCTATCTATCTATCATATCTATCGATCTATCTATCTATCTATCTATCCTAATCTATCTATCTATCTATTCTATCTATCTATCTATCTAGTCTAGCGTATCACTCTATATCTATCTATCTTCTATCTTCTATCTATCTATCTATCTGTGCTCTGTCACTGTCTTGAACAAACACATGATATCCGCATCATATATCCGTATGGCAAATTTAATATTTTATTCGAAATTATTTATCGTATTATATATATAATACAAAAAATAAAGTGGAATGAAATCTTTAACACTATAAAATAAGCTGAATTCGAGAAAATACTTCTTCCTATGGGGTTATTTATTTTCTTGGGGCTTTTTATTTTACAAAAAAAATTTAGTTTTCTTTTCTATACTATATATATATATATATATTATATGATAATAATAATATATTATATATAATATATTACTATAATAATATATAATATATATATATAACTATATCATAATATATATATTAAATATCTAGTATATATATATATAATATTATATATGATTGTAAATCTAATGAAAAATTCTCCAATAATTATAAGAAATAATAATAAACAATATAGTTAAATTATATATAAAACTCTATAATGAAAATATAAATTAGATAAAACAAAATCTCCATTAACATGATTCTTATTAAAAAAGAATATAAAATGCATGACGTCATATGCACAGACGAACAACAAAACTAAAATTAGGAGCGATGTGATCTATGTATTGGCAGACAGTTATATCTATCATATATATATATATTATATACTATATATATATATATACTTTATATATATATATAATACATATATTATAGCTATATATATATACTTATAGTATATATATATATATAATATCATAGATACTTACTACTATTACTACTATAGATATAGTATAATCATATATATTCAGTATAATATATATACGCTTACCGTTTATAAGTATCTACAGTTGAACAGCTTACCGTTATAATATATGTTTAACATTCTAATACTAATACAATTCAGTGTAGTGTTCAATATAAATGGGCTAAAATTCAAATAGTTAAATTAAATAACATATTTATACAAAAAGAACTTGCATGAGCTTCTTTACCCATCATACAAGTTGTTTGAAAAGAAGGTTTTTGAAAAAGATTGTGTAAAAAAGGTAACCTGCTTAGAAAAATATATAGACTGATCCGCTTACGTATTTATCAGGAGTAGGTAAAGCTTGTATGCAACAATTATAATTTTATCCAAAGTTAAGAACTTTCTTTTTCATCATAATTTTGATTAACATCTCAAAACAATTACAAACAAATATAACATCAAGGTGTTTGAAGCTGGTCATTTATGGCTAGTTTCAACAATATATATAGTATATATATATATAATATATATATAATATATATAATATTATATATATATATATAATATATATAATATATATATACTTATATATATATATAATAGCTATATATGGAGAACGTAAGCGCAATCCAGAATGATGATTACCTCCCAAGTACATTATATGGAGTGCTAGACTAAATCCAAGGCACCCTAGTGCCCAATGCTTTGACCCCCTTGCCCTCACATTCATATTCCTCTTACACTGGACTCTCCTTTATCTTACACCATAAAAGACTATTACATACAGTACGTTGGCCTTTTAAATATAAATAAAAAATGCCCACAACATTATTAGCTTAGGAGGAGTCAACAAGGGCGGCTTCAAAAAAACAGCAAACAATACCGTTTCCTTTTACAGCATCTATCTCGAGTTTTAAGCCAAAGGTCTGTTGTTGTACCTATGTCTGTATGACTATGTCTGTTCGTGTGTCTCTAATTTAGAGTCTTTCGAATTTTCTACCTTATAGTTCCAACTATCCTGTCAATCTACTACAAAATTCATCTGTTCTTTATGTCTGTCTCCTAAATCTGTCGACTATCCTAAATCCTTCGACTACTTAAACTTAAACTCTAAATTAGAAAGCATTTTCTCTCTCTCTCTCTCTCTCTCTCTCTCTCTCTCTCTCTCTCTCTCTCTTCTCTCTCTCTCTCTCTTTTCCTCCTGTAATTCAATATGGTCTTTCTCTCCTCTCTTCTCTCTCTCTCTCTCTCTCTCTCTCTCTCTCTCTCTCTCTCCTATCGGTTTCAATATGGTTCTTTCCTCTCTCTCCTCCTCTCTCCTCCCTCTCTCTCTTCTCTCTCTCTCTCTCTCTCTCTCTCTCTCTCCTCTCTCTTTCTCTCTAATCTCTCTTCTCTCTCTCTCTCTCTCTCTCTCTCTCTCTCTCTTCTCTCATCTCTCTTCTATCTTCTCTCTCCCTCTCTCTCTCTCTCCCCTCTCTTCCCTCTCTTCCATACCTTCTTTTCTACTCTATTTTTCCACTTTGTCCTCTCTCTGATTTCATTTTAAGCTCTCTCTCTCTCTCTCTCTTCGTTCCCCATCCGGTTTCATATTGGTTCTTTCCACTCTTTTCTACTCTCTCTCTTCTCTCTCCTCTCTCCTCTTCTCTCTCTCTCTCTCTCTCTCTCTACTCGTCTCTCTCGCTCTCTCTCTCGTCCTCTCTTCTCTTTCCATCGCGTTTCAATATGGTTTACTTTCACTCTCTCTCTTCTCTCTCTTCTCTCTCTCTCTCTCTCTCTCTCTCTCTCTTCTTCTTCTCCTCTCTTCTCGTCTCTCTCTCTCTCTCTCTCTCTCTCTCTCTCTTCTCTCTTCTCTCTCTCTCTCTCTCTCTCTCTCTCTCTTCCCGAAATCTCATTCTTGTGTGATAGTTCAAACGTTCACCACCGCCCAATGGTTTTAATCTAATTGTCATGATACAGTTGGGGAATTTTCCCACCACCACTTTTCTATCCTGAATGACTTCGACCAGTTGGTGCATCTCCCCACTTGTTTCTATGATAGTATTGGAGATGAACCCAGAATTCTACACATTTTCCTAACCTTTAATCCTTCTTCTGGGGACTCAGCCCCAATGGTCGACAGGTCAAATGGTCGACACAACATCAAAAAAATGAGGTTAGGTTAGGTTAGGTTAAGTTAGGTTAGGTTAAGTTAAGTTTTGTTGGATTCGTTAGAGAAACTCTAAATAAACAGCTTCTTTTTTTTTTTTTACAGATGTCGACCATTTGGTTCTAGCTTCCTTCTCCTTATTCTAATAGAATAATGAATGAGTCAAAGGAGATTTTACTCTCCAAGTCGCGGATTCGGAACATCTGGACTCCGCCGCCGCATGAGCTAACAGTAACCGGGCCGCCTCTACTCGCACTACTAGGCCATCACGTTCCCCCAATAAAGGAACGTTTCAAAGTTCTTGTATTTATAAAAGCCCCCGGCTTCCTTTCCTCCCATAATTGACACTGAGTACTCAAAGTACTTAAAAAAAAAACTGAGTACCCCAATCACGTTCTTATCTCTGTATCTTGTCTTATCATTTCAGGTCTTCCGCAGGAAACGAGGAAGCATTTTTTTCCCTTTCCTTGCTGCAAACTGCCAGGTCTGCACTTATTACGTTTCGGTACTATTTTGATTCCCCCATGGAATGGACTGCTTCCAGTGGCAGGAGAGATCCCTCGGGTGTGTACAGTGGAGGAGGTCCCTCGGGGTTGCTTCAGTGAAGGAGGTCCCCGGGTGTGTTCTCAGTGGAGGAGGTCCCGAGGTGTGTACAAACCATAACCCCTAGTGATTCTCTGGTATGGAGGCGTACATTCCATATTCTTTACTTTCAATAAAAACCTAACGAAAAATCATGGTTTAACTCGCTAGTCGCCTCCTAGTTACTTTGTCAAAAGGGACCGCAGCCTTCGTCGGACATGACCCTTCGGAATGAACCTTCGAAGAATGACCCTTTCAGGATGACCCTTCGCAAATGACCCTTCGGAATAACCCTTGCGGAAATCGACCTTCGGAAATGACCCTTCGGAAAATGACCCGTTCGGGAATGGACTTCGCGTAATGACCCTTCGGAAATGACACTTCGCGAATGACCCTTCGGAAATGACCTTCGGGAATAACCTTCGGAAATGACCCTTCAGGGAAATGACCCTTCTTGGAATGACCTTCGGAATGGACCCATTCCGGTAAGGGACCTTCGTCTTCATACCCCAGAAACTCAAAACTTTCGTAACAATCTTTCGTAAACAATCTTTACTAAAAATCTTCCTACAACAAATCTTTGTAACAATAAAACTTTCTCCGTAATAAAAGCACGAATAATCTTTTTTGGTTCCTCTTCCTCCCGCGATTTTCAGTTGGCATTTTAGCTAAGAATGTCTCTTGTAACCACCACCTCTTCCTCTTCCTCCTCCCTCCTCCGTTCAAGTGATTCCGACCGGCACAATGCCGTTAACATTTCAACTTCCAACTTCTTCCTCTTCCTCCTCCGCACTCGTTCAGCGATCTCACGCGGCACCGACTCGAATAAAAAAATGTTTTACCTTTCGCTAAGCTAAGCTTTTACTCAAACCCTTTGCCCCAAATTCCATGCCTAAGACGATTAATCCATTTACTAATATTTGGGGCAACATTAACATGTCATACTAACAAAAATAAAAATTTTGAAAAATATATATATACATGCAATATATATATATATATATATATATACTATATATATTATATATATATAATATATATATATCATATATATATATATATATATATAATATTATATATATATATATTAATATATATATATATAATAATTATATATAATATAAAGGGTATTTGCAAAGTACACAAAGGACTGACTACAAATTATAACTGTAGTGACATTGAAATGTAAATATTTAGACTGGCTCATGAGGACCCACCCAAATCTACGTCCCTCCCTTCCGATCAGATGAAAGTAAGACAAGGAAAAATAAAAATAATATATACTATTATATAAATAATAAACTAATACGAAATATATCATAAACAAACAAATGATTTATATACCAAATTACACATCAGTGAATAATAAAAATATGAAATATGTAATATAAAAACAAATATACGAAGAAAAAAAACACAGTATAAAGTATAACTATAAATATATAATATAATATATAATATAAATAAAATAATATAAAAGATTTAAATATACGAGGAAAAAAAAAAAACAATAAAACATTATAAAATTACAATAAAAAAACTTTTGTGTGTGTAGGATAGGTTGTGTGTGTGTTGTGTGTGTGTGTGTGTGTGTGTGTGTGTGTGTGTGTGTGGTGTGTGTGTTTGTGTGTGTGTGTGTGTGTGTGTGTGTGGTGGGTGGGTGCTGGGTGTGGGTGGTGTCTGTGTGCTATTGATATTCGCGTAAACTCACGTTTCGAACAAATTTTTTTCCCCTCAAGTTTTTTTTGAAGTTTTTTTTACAAGTTTTTTTTGAAGAGCATTTATGTAATATTATTGATGGAATATGCAAGGCTTGCATTTTATATCAAAATAGATTGTTCGTAATCAAATTTACTTTTATTTCTTGGGAAAGATTTGTAAATTTGTATAAGTTTTTTGGGATACTTTTTATTGTTTCTTTTTTGTTGTCGTTTCTTTCTGTTTTGCAATTAAAGTTTTAGTAAGTTTGATGGATATATTATGCAATCTTTTTTATAATCATATAGTAATAATTATATATATATATATATATTATATATATATTATATATACTATATATATATAATGATATATAGTATATTATATATATATATATAAGATATATATATATAATATACTATACTATATATATATTATAATACTATATATATATATGATATATGGCGGTTCTAAACTCGCTTTACCCTCCTAATAATTAAGTAATGATGGCTAATAAATCAGCCGGTGGGTATGAAGAATAGCAATTTCTATGTAGTGGTTTTATTTTATCAGTGGATTGATATTTGACAAGATATGGTTTAATTTAATAAAAGGGCAGACTCTTTAGGCACAATAAGGTCGTTACAAATTACTTGAAACACTCTTAATTAATAACAATAATATTATTGCACTGACACTACTCTAACACGACTCATGCCGAAGTCCTACTACAATACGACTGAGTTAAGATGCGCGTCAGGGCGCATGGCGCCATTCGCAATCCCCTCACTC
>JABUQX010028588.1:0-32350 GCA_015478945.1 Trachelipus rathkii | reverse complement strand
ATGGAATAAAATATATAAAATAATATATATAGATTATATATATATATATAATATATATATATTAATATATATCATAGTAATTATAATATAATATATATTAAAATAATATATATATATAGATATACAGTATATATATATATATATATAATATATATAATATATATAATATATATATATAAATATAATTATTATAATATATATAATATAATTAATATATACTATATATATATATATTATAAAATATCATAGGTATTATAATTTGAGCTTTCATCACTCAAGATCTGCTAAAAAGAGTGGGTCTATAATGACAAAATCTAAAATTGATTGGAGAAAATAAACACTTTATCGATCGACAGTAATATTATTATATTCAATAAGGATATTAATAGTTTAGAACTCTTATTCAAATTTATTAGCGCCCATTTATTATATTATTTCAGACAATGGATATTAATGTAAATTCTATATATAATTCTATATATTAATTTGATCAAGTATTGCGGTTCTTTTCTCGTTAAAAATTATTTATAAACTAAACATTAGTTTTGTATTCCAAAAAATATTAAATTTTATTTAATCTGATACCTCCAAATATATATATATATATTATTATATATAATATATATATATATATATATAGATATTATATATATATATATATATAATATATATATATATAAAATATATATTATTATATATATAATAATATATATATAAAATTATAATGTTAAATTAGTATAGGGGTTTTAGCAATTATAAGTATAAATATCTATTAAAATATTAGAAAGTATATTAGTACTTAATCTTTTCATCAGGAGCTCACTACGTTCACCTTTGTAATACTTTTCTTCAGAATTGAATCGTTAGAACTTTAAAGGAGTAAGATCTTTATCTTACTAAACAGCCGAGACTCATATATAATCCCCTAGACACAGAGCATTAAAATCATATAGTTTAAAAAGAACCCGCAAGAGAGCAATCGGCCCTTCTGACAGAATTGGTTGGCCTGGTCCGAAAAAACGTTTGCATTCCTCTTTGAACTCTTTGTATAAACTTATTCTCCACGATGGACCACAAGCGATAGCCCAATAGCCAAGATCTTGGCCATAAGAACAAAGAGCTTTTAGAGTCATCAAAAAAAGTCAATGCTGCTTTCCCGAAGGAAGGAATGCCCGGAACGCAAAAGCTGTTGCTTAAGAAAAAAAAAAAGAGATTGCAATTTAGTGTTTAAGAGGATGAACGTAAAGCTATACTCCTTGAAAAAACAAATAAGAAGCCGAACGGTAGGGCAAGAAGCAGAGGCGTCATCAAGAAGTTCATAACTGGATCGTATCAAACTTGCAAACGCAATTACAAAACCCCTTTAGTAAACCATGGTTGCAACGGTCACCTCAACGCTAAAGTACCTAAATCTAGCACCACTTAAACGAGGGCTACTGAACAAATTCAAAATTTTGGGAGCTGATTATGCTACAGCCTCTAAATGGGATTGCGGCTTGTGGTCATTTTATTTAAGTTCACTCCTACTGGACGCGCCTGTCGCCGTATTTAGTAACCTCCCATCCAAAGATACGACTAACTTTTTGCAAACCTCAAGCAAGCACTATTAACTGAATATAATACGGGAGGAGGATTATCGAATTAAACATTAGGGACGCAAATCCGCAAGATGAACACTCTCTTTCGGGGAAAGTGGACTCTCTGGACTAAGAGTCATTAGCGGATCTCGCCACTGAAGCAAATATTCCAGGTGCAGAAGAGGATAGGTTAAATGAGTCCTCGAACAGAACGATGCCAGTACATCATTTCAGCCCCCTCTTAAGCATGAGGAAAGAATCATAAATCAAACATGAGGGCCAACAGTTTTATTCTAAGACCTGCAGAGATTGCGGAGAGAGGGGTCATGACCATGAGACCTGTTTCTGTCATCCCGAGACGAGATGGGCAATCTCAAACAAAAAAGATGGCAGAAACTACAATCCACGAATAAAAACGTGGAATTTAAGATTCAGGAACCTCAGTGTTAAATTAAAAGTGTGCGACCCACCCAGTTCCAACCACCCCATTCCCCGAGATAAGGTTACTGCCTCCTGTTGTTTAATAACGAAGAAGTGACGACGTATCGTAATTCATCCATGATGCAAACACCGTAGAAGGTAATTATACCGAGGTGAATACACTGTTCATGGCGACAAATCTCAAAAGGATGACAGCCAAATTGCCCATTGCACATGGAAAAGTAAACGATCAACGCGTCAACGTTTTAAGGGATATTGGATGCTATGGGTGGGATATTAAAACGCATACCTTGTCGATGAAAAACAATTCACAGGTTAATTTAGAAAACATTACTGGATTAACAGGTACCTTAGAATACCGGGAAGCACATCATTTTGTGAAACGCCATTGTATACAAGGGAGAAGGTAAAGGCACTCTGCTGGATGACGGGCACTTGTCATGAGATCTTAACTGATCGAAACATCGAAGGTACCCTCGGACCCGAAGTCATCGACCTTGAAACAAAGTTTGCAGTTGACTCTAAGGGTGATCCAAGCGAGTTTCTTGAATGAGGTAACCAATGTTCAGGATTATCGCAGGAGGAACGATTATCGTAACAATGACGAATCCGGCGAAAGCTCCGCACTGCCCTAAGACGAGTGAATCGACAAATATTTACAATTCGAAAAGTAAATTTACTTGTGAGTGATGCACTGACGAATCGAATCCCTTTGCTGTATTTAAAATGTCTCCGCCTTACATCCTTTTAAAATGAGTTTATCCACGGAACAAAGGGTTGGGAAATTAAGAGGAATGAACTATCAAACCTACAAAGGTCCGACGAGAACACTTGGGAGAATACTCGCACTTAATCTCAGTCGGTGATAGAAGGTATAAAATAGAGAGGTATATTATATAAGTGTGAATTCCGTAACGGTATTCAAGAGGAAAAGGTCGTAGTACCGCATAAGATAAGGAATTCTCTAATGGAGTTGGCCCAAGACGCGCCTTTAGCGGGACACCTAGGCATTAAAAAGACCTATGATAGGATAAGGACGTGTTTTGATTGGCTGAGTCTTTACGATGATGTCACTAGGTACTGCCGTTCATGTGATGTATGCCAAAAAACCTCGAGGAAAATAAGAATGGCCGGCGCACCATTAACTAAGGTACCGATAGTCAATGAACCCTTTAAAAGGGTGGCCATCGATTTTGTCGGGCCTATAAATCCCCCTTCACAAGAAGGCCATAAATTTATATTGACGCTCGTTGACTACGGGACACGATACCCCGAAGCAATTCCCCTCAAAAATATAGATTCCAGGACTGTGGCTGGTGCTTTAGTCGATATCTATAGTCGCCTTGGTATATCAGAAGAGGTATTATGACCTGGCTTTTTATAAGCAACCGATGCCATTTTAGCACCCATTTAAACTGAGGTTATTTATGAAACAGAGGGGAAAATGTTGAAATATAAGCAATAAATATAGGCTAAAACTAAAGCTAAGATGGATGATTTTGAATGTGGAAGACTAATGCCACAGTACAAACGGCGTAGAAAAGACGAGGAGTTTATCTTGCATCCCGATTGTTGTCCACCTGAGGAAAGAACCCACGAATTCCAAACATAGAATCATACTCACTAGCAGCGATCCTATTAAAATCTGTAACTGTGATGACTACCCCGATTAAAAGATTCAGATGGACATCTAATTAAAGAAATCTGGTTTTAAACACTACTTGAACTGTTGCACAGGGGCACAATAGGCTTTCCCCATCGTTGTGGTATAAGAAAAAATGGGTCAAACGGTATGCGCGTATGTATTTAGAAGGAAATTGATAAAACGATTTTGACCCCGGAAGCCAACGACACAGTGGAGGACGTGTTTCTTTTCCATTTTGCCAAGGATAAATTTTCGAAGGTCGAGCTTTCGGAAGGGTAGGGCAAATCCCGATTTTTCATTAAAGAAGGGATCCAGTCAGAGAAAACAGCGTGGGAGTCCATGTAAAGGAATTTGTTACGAGTTCCGAGGATGCCCTCGTGGTTTAACGCCCGTGGGGGCAACACTGACAAGGAGTGAAGGAACGTCGGGGAGGCAAGGTCACGAAAATGGTAATGGACGAACAATCAGCGTTTGCATACCCAAGACTTGTGGGGGAAAAACGTCACGTGTAAGAGTTGTGAGGTCTGTACCCAGGACGTGGGGAGTCCGGGATACGGCAAAACCCTCCAAGAGTATAGGATGCAGGAGAAAGCGTTAGAGGGCCTTTGGCCATGAAAATGAGCGACGGGAAAAGGGGAACAGAAAAAAACGTGGAAGAAAATGGGAGCGATGAACCTACGGACGAAAAAAAAGAGGTTGAAGATCTGGCCGGCCGAATCCGGATAGTAAGGCTGTCGTGTGCCAAATGGATAGTGCACGGCGTGTCCAGGTAGGTGAGTGTGCGAACGCAAGAGAAAGGGAAGCCTGTAGAAAAAGGTAAGTGGAGATATAAACCAGTCAAAAGGCGTCGAAGTGCGGTTGGAAAAGCATTGTGTACAACTGCCCCCTGGTGACGCGACGCCAGCGAGGAAGGATTCGTGAGACAAACTGGACGCGTGTTCGCAAAACTAGAGCTGGGCCCTTACAAGATACGAAGAGTGAAGATCCCGGTGTGATGCGTTGGAAGAGGGCATCCAACGAAAAAGAAGGGGGAAGAGTACTACGGAAAAAAAGTGGCCAAAGTGTGCAGTGAAAAAAAAGTGGTGAGAAGATATAAGTGTGGTGAAGGAAGGTCTGCCGACCAAAACCGACCATCGTCCCACGGGGATTGATGCAGAGGGCAAAATGTCACGAATTGTCAAGAGGTGGAGCGTGGGGCCAGAGGGGCAAAGGGGTGAAGGGCACTCGCCAGTTCCGTAAACGGGGAAAGAGAACGGAAGCGAGTGTGGAGTCTCGGCAGCGTTAAGGGAACACAGTGAGAAGCATTCATGACCCCAAGTGGCGCTGGAAGAAGGTGGTCCACGGGAGAAGCCACACCGAGGGGGGAAGGGAGCGGTGAGTACGCAGAGCGGCCAAATGAAAGGGCAGCAAAGAAACTGAGCGGCAAATAATGGAGGAGGGAAGTTAGTAGTGTGTATGGCAATAGATAAAAGATATCAATAAGGGGGAGAGGAATGGTAGAAACTGCTGTATCAGATAGCATGATATATACAACAAAAAAAAGTAAGGTGGAAATGCAAATAAATGTGGGATCAAGGAGGCCGACGCTGCGGCTTAAAAGAAACTAACAGTGAGGTGTGGTGAAACAAAAATGGTAGAAGTGGAGGTCGAAGTCGAGTACCGCCAATATAAGAGTATATATAATGGTGATAAAGATAGCGGCCAAGCAGTGGTGTGGCGTGGTAAAAATCGGGTAGGAAAATATAGTGAATGAAACTAATCGGGCATCAGAGCTGCACTGACGGCACCGGTAAACGTGGTCCGAGAATGAAATGCGTGTAAACCTGGATAAAGAAAAAATGCTCTGCGTCGCTGAACAGCGAACTGCACGTGGAAACCCCTAGCAACAAGAATGTAAATCGAAGGTACAAGAACCCGCGTAAAAGGCAATATGCGCCCGAACAAAAATATAAAGAAAAAGAAAAGTAATAAGATAATAGAGATAGAAGTGAATAGAAAATGAGATGAATAAATAAGAAGAAAGATAATATAGATATAGATATATAAAAAGTATATAAAAAGTAATATAATAATATAATATAGAAAAAAGATAGAAAAGTAAATAAAAGAAGAATAAATAAAGAGAAATAATAAGAATATTAAATTACAGGAATCATAATAAAATGAAAGATAATAGATATATGAAAAGATATAATTTAATAAATTATATAATATAAATATGATATGATATATGATATGATAGATATAGATAAATATATTGATAGGATAAGATGTAATATATATATATGTAGAAGATTTTTATTAATATATGATATATATATATGATAATAAATAATAAAGAAATAAACAATTATTTATAGAATATAAAGATATATATAAGTAATAATTAATGAAGATATTATATAATATACAAGTATTAAATAAGATTAATTATAATAATATAATGTAATGATATAAATAATAGAGTATATATAATTAATTAATAGATGATATATAGTATTAGAAAGATGGTGACTCATGTATTATAATTGATGATTTACGACTTCTAGTATGAATGATTTTATTGTAGAAAGATATAGTATTATGTTGATTCTAGTTTTATAGAGGTTATTATTAGATCGATGATTATGTTTTTGATAAGATGATAAATGATAATAATATTTCATAGAAAAAATGATATTAATGATGAGAAGTATAAGAGGATAGATATATGCCCGTAATAACTCCAAAGATATAAATGTCTAGAAAAGATAATTATAGATAATAAGAGAGAAAACGGAAAAAGATTACGGAAAAATGAAGAGATAAAAGGCTGTGGAAAAGTAAGATATATATAACCTTGAGGAGTTAGAACATGAGGAATGTTGACAAAGATAGATAAGTAATGTAGGGTTAAATAATGGAGAATATAGCATTCCAAAGAAATAATGGCTGACGTGGAAAACTATCATCACATTGAATCTCAATACAGTTCTTCAAATAGAAGTAGACATTTATCAAAGATTTGGTATATATGTAAGTACCTCGTATCCTTAAAATGAGAGAAACATTTATATAAATAGAGAAATATTATGACCCATAACGGTAATTAACCACTGGTATACGCAATAAGTATGGTAGTATTGTATCAGTGTATAGTATAAGTAGATTAGAGTCGGTAGGTATGTACTTCTACGTGGCACGTAGGATTACCGGAGTATGTAACGCAGGAAAGATTAAATAAGACAGATATTAGGAGGTAATAACAGATATATATAAAAGGATAAGGGGGAGAGCTATATAGATTGCCCACGTATCACATACTCGTACTAGAGAGTAGAGAGAATGAGGAATTAGCGTTCACACTGAAACCCCACACGGTCATCGATTTGAGGTATTGATGATATGATAGATAGTGATCGAGATACAAGAGTATGGTAGGGTTTTCCTAATACCGGGGCATCTACTACACATATCACGACCGTTACACGGGAATATAGGATATATAATTTAGGTGATAATATATACAGTAGACGGTTCTTAGACGAGACACCACACTACTAACTGTTCCTCCCGTTACACAGAGGTTAACAATAGTAGGAGGTACCCCTACTAATAGATAGATGAATTAATTTTGATGTATTATATTGAATAAAGGGTAATTAATAGATTGTGAATGATATGTATATGTATAATGGAAAGTGATGTTAAAAGTAGGATTGAGGAGTTAAGGGTTAGTGGTTGGGGTTTATAACTCAAGGTGGGTGCATAACCACATATATAAAATATATAAGCCATGGGAATAGTAGAAGACCATGGGGTATGAGAGAGACACTAGTTGCTATAAAACACACGTGGTGGTAAACATATATATGTATGGTAAGTTGGATTGCCTGTACTGGAATGAGTGGATATTGGGGGGGGTGGCAGGTCAATGGATTCAAGCGGGGATAATGTAGAACTGAAAAATGAAACATGGGGCGTAGGGAATTGTTTTGTTTGTGAGTTTTGGGTATACCATAGGATTGTTTCGTTACTTATTTCGAATAGATATATAGATTATATATAATACAGTTAGATATAATGAGTAATAAAAAAATATATAAGGGAAAAAATATGTTTTTATTTATATATCACGAAATATGTAGTTACACACTTTACAGTTTTAAAAACAAATTGCTGTGGGTGCTGAACAAGCTACTGCAGACCCTTTGAACAACAAGCAAAAAGCTAAAAAGAGATCACAATAATGTTAGTAGGCGAGGGGCTGGGACAGCTTAGTTTAATACCAGCATAAAAAAACTAAGACATAACTAAAGGTGATAGTTAAAATTGTGGATGGTGTGGGTAAATATAAATGAACGGGGCATAGCTTAGAACAGCAATCCACCAGTTACAACAGACGATGTAACGAGCGAATAATAAAAAACGATATTTCGGAGATGCACAACTCAGGAAATACCTGGTCAAAACCACCAGTTCGAGATTTTCCTAATAGATATTGGCAACCAATATGTCCAAAATTTTAATGGATAGTCACAAAGCAAAATGTATGTAGAATAGTCCTTAGATAACAAATGCTACTATGCAATTTTAATTAGTAAATGGTCTAATGAGCAAAAATATGCCATTCAGGGGCATGGATATAATAAAAGACGAGGAGTATATTATTTCGCAGCAAACTGGCACATGCAGCTGCTTACAGATCTTCGCGTCTGAAAGAATACGGGATAAGCCACATTTAATGAACAGCGACAAAGTCTTGTAGAAAAAAAAATATATTAAGAGCAGTCAGCAACGAGGTCTAGCAGAGATTTGCGTGAATAGTGGGAAATGAAGATGGAGTCAAACTTGCAGACGGAGCATCAAGCACTAGAGCACTGGATGAAAATGAATGATTTGGGGAACAAGCAGCACATTGAAAGGACAAAGGGAAGGAAATAGGTGAGTAAGGTGGAAAGAAAAAAAAAAAACGATGGAAAAGGGCACTCATTGGCGAATATGAAGTGGGAGTGAAACCCGCACCCCTGGCCCGGTTCTCTCTTCATGCGACATCTGCACTACATGTCCCGCCATGTTACATCCGAGGCCCTGCGTCCGGCTCGCTTGCGGGTCATGCTCGCTCTGGTGGTTACCCCCGTACTCTGCGTTCGTCATCTCGTTCGCGCATGCTTCTCGCGGTACTTCGACTGCTGGCCTACTCTCACTCGGCACTTCAGCTCTGTCGCGTCTACTAAGCTTCTTCAGTCGCTATTACCGCTCTCATCGCGCGCTATCTGATCTGGCACGTCCTATATTAGAATAGAATATTTAAATTAATAATATAATATAAAATAATATAAGATTAATATAAGAGAGATATATAATAATATATATGTAAGATAAATATATATATATAAGTGAAAATTATATATAATAAAAGTTAAATATATGATAATTAAAGTAATAATAAGATATTAAAAGGATAAGTAAAATTTATAATATATATAGAATATAAAAATATATTAAGAGTGTGACAATAACTGCAACTCTAATTATTCTCGAATTTCTTCAAAATCAACTCCTGGACTTTTATTGCCGAGTGAATAGATTACTTCTCTTAGTAAATGTGATAAAAAAAAATCAATTTCAAGAAGTCTTATAAAGATAAAATTATTAAAAAAAAATTTTTATAAAAAAAAAAATACTATTTTTCCTTTTCAAGATATAGGTTTTCTCACGACAGTTTTGTATTATATTACTTTGCACTTTTCACCACAACTGTTCTATTCAAAGGTACTTTAAATAAAATAAATTGGTTATTTGGAAATGTTTCACTGCGAATTTTTTGCAAAATCATTTGGCATTTTAATAATGTTTGACATTACCATGAGTTGTACTAGAGTTGGTAACTTTTTCAAGTAATTCAGCTGGATCAAAGTTCCTATTTAAATTTTAAAAAAAAGAAATACTAATTTTTTAGTTAGGCAGTATTATTATTTACTTCCTTAATCTGATGAATATTTATCCTAAGGACTCGTAGTTCATCGTTTAATTCATAGATACATTTGTATCAAGGAGAAAAAAAATCTTCAAAAAACTAAGAAATACAGCCAATGTAGTATGGGATAGTTAATGCAAACCTTTTTGAAACTTACAGACCTCTAAAATTACCTTGACATTTTTATAATCTTGAAAAATCTGTTAAACTTACACCCCTCCTTGAATAGGACTCAGTTCGTGATCGGTGGTGCTTTAAAAAAAATGAGTCAGTCTCAACTCTGCTAATATGCTAGGAATTTGTATTGAAAATTTATGAACACTTAAAAATGCACAAAAATCTATGTTAATATACGATATAAAATTTTCTGACTGTTTCTTCACCTATTCTCTAATATATATGTATGCATGTGATGCGGCTTGTAACCAGATATGCGGGCTGGACATTTAAATTTTAATTTCGCATGGAACGAAACCATTAAGAAAGACTAAAGTGAGTCAAAGGAGATTTTACTCTCCATCAGCGGGATTCGAAACACTGGACTCTGCGTCGCTGAGTTAACAGTAACCGGTCGCCTTATCCACTAGGCCATCCACGTTCATCCATTTATGAAGGAACCTGAGCTGAGTAACTTCAAAATGAAACTGATCTGGCAAAATACATTACTAAATCCGCATTCTTGCTTGAAACTAGGTCACTAACTTAATTATTACACTGTTAAAAATGCTTGCAAACTTGTTAAAGAGGGAAAAAAATTTCATAGCCACGCAAGCCTAACGTTCAATAAACGATAAACCTTAAATTTAGTGATCTCATAACCACTCTGTTAGTAAGATTCAGCAAAACTTAAAATTATTTAAAAATAAATTTCCAGTACAAAACGATATAACGCAAATTTAAATTTTAAAACTCAAATCAATATCAGTCTCCGTTCTTCAGATACGATAAATCGCGGCAGGAATTTTTATAGGAGGTTCTAATGTTTACAAAATAGATTCCTAAATAAAGCCAAAGTCAAAACGTTTTACAGTTTTAAAAATTCTTTCCGAAATATAAAAATTTCCATTTTTCATTTTAACTTAATCACATCTGTTCTTGTTGCAATTCAAATAGAAGTATCATAAATGACCCATATATCTTAATAAAGGCGTTTTCGATTTTGCACTTTTGCTAACGAAATTTAGGAAAATGCTAAAAAGTCATTCGTTTATGTCAATTTTAGTACAAATTTAGTAAAATGCTAACGAAACGTTAGTAATTTCCTAAATTCTGTTAGGTTGCTCTTTCCCGTGTTTAACGAATTTTAGGAAAATGCTAACGAAAAAATGTAAACAAATAAGATTGCGGCGTAGTAGTTCGTTGATTTTGATTTGAAAAAGTAATTCATGAAATTAACTTTAAATTTAATTTCTTCCAAATCGATAAACTCCATCACAATAGTTGATAAATTATTTGTAATAAAAAACATTTGTTATTTCTTTTACTTTTGTTTATTCCAAAACCACGTGCTCCATTAGAACAGCTGATCAAAATTTTTGTAAACAATCGGTCGATTATGCCCAAAATTCGTGCTAAAACTGGATTAGCATTTCTTATCCAGCGTTAGCACAAATGCAAAAACGAAAACGGCTTAATAAATTATAAGAATTTCAAACACTAGAATGAAACACACACAATGACTTTATATGAATTATATATTTAGTTTTATAATCTTGAAAGAGTTAATTAGTATATGTGTAAATTAAAATACCAAAAATATAAATAGTTTGACTTAAAATCACATCAAAAGTCCCCCTGTAGTTGCAACATTAGAATTATAAACTAAAAAAAAAACAATAACTTATCATTTTCAGGTAATCTAACAAATAATAATCATGATGCATATTAAAAAATATATATTTAATAATAAGTACCATGAAAAAAAAATTAATTACCGTTAATCACAGCATGAGTCACACAGACTGCAATAAATAAATGAAATAAGAAACATCGAAGCTTATCACAACTTGAGGTAGTTTAATAATTCAGGTTTATAATATCTCTTTTTAAATTAATATAAATTCCATGAAAAACAATGTACCATTTGACAAGTGGGAGGATACCAACAATGAAGAAAATAAGTTTCTCATACCATGCTATGCCATTATATTATAAATTGTCGTTAAATTAAAAAACATTTTATTATGAATATTCAATTTTCTTTTCAATTTCAATTTTGCATGGTCCACACACACACACACATCAACTTAGCATTAATAATAAAACTGATATAATTGAAAAGCCAATAATAATAAGCGGGTACGTATCAACAACTAATAGAATTTAATAACAATAACATCATAATATGTTCTTTTCTACTTAAAAAAAAATGTCCTACCCTCGAGTAACTTAAATATCACAGACAAAATCTTACTAAAATATCACAGGAATGATCAAAATACAATCAGAAGAAGGATTAATATTATTCCTCTTCCTCTCTCTTTCTCCATTATCAAATATCACACTGCCAGAACTTGACGAATTGATGGAAGTTTGGACCCCGCAATTTGATGCATAACGTCCCCAACTAAAAATATACATTTTTAGAACTGCGCAATTCCACCGACATTATCTTTTTCAAATAAAAGGTCTGTAAATAAATAATAATAATAATAATAATAATAATAATAATAATAATAATAATAATAATAATAATAATAATAATAATAATAATAATAATAATAATAATAATAATAATAATAATAATAATAATAATAATAATATTTTGAGGTTTACAATGTCTGAAAAAACAGGGGTCATAAAAGGATAAACCTGTCTCCATTGAACCCCCTTAAATCATGTCCTCCTGGTCTTGTGGTGAAGCTTTGACTCCGTCGAACCCGTATTTGAACCACATGGTGTGTGAAACATTTCCGCTATTCCAGGGTTTTTGGGAGCCCTTCCATTGCAAGACTTTATATTTAGAGAGATGTCGTGGAAGGAGTTTTGAAAATTTCTTTGAGCCTAGAAGTAATAATAATAATAATAATAATAATAATAATAATAATAATAATAATAATAATAATAATAATAATAATAATAATATAATAATAATAATAATAATAATAATAATAATAATAAATAATAATAATAATAATATTTTTTTTTTGGAAGATGTGTACAGGGACCCTCAAACAGAGCGGTATACCGTGACAGTAAAACTACAACAGGGAAAGTCCCTACACAGAACGAGGAAAAATTAAAGGGATCAATAGGTTCAAATTCGATAAAAGATGTTCAGCTCATGGAGGAAAGCAAAAATTTTGTCACTTCGAAAATGGTGGGCGGGAAGAGGGGAGGAAGTCAGATAAAATATGAGCAAGACGATTCCGGAAAGGAATGGTAGGTATGTCAGGGAAGATATTGAGTCGGATGGCTGAGACTGGGCGTCCAATCCACAAGATATATGGGGGCGATAGTAACAGGACACACGAGAACAAACGAAACAGATGTGGTTGATCTCTCACTCACCATTTGGAATGCGGTGAGATGGTATGTCCTCTCGAAAGTCCGAAAACACACCTCCTGGCGGCGACTTCGTTTACAAGAAGACAAGCCAGTGACCAAACGGAACATTCCGAGCTGCGCCACGGAATCCCGCCCACCCAACAAGGTCTCCTAGAGGAGATGAAACCTGTACGAACAAACGCGTAAAAGCAGTCGCGGGAGGTGTCAACAGAACAGGAAAACCGTCTCTAGTATTCCTGCGTGCAGCCGGCGACAGCCCTCGCCACGACACCCACATGGAAGGACCCAACAAAACTCAAATGCCCCTTCCATTCAATTGAACAGAGCCGATGAACTTTTGGACAGATGAAACCAAAGGATTTCTTGTTGACCGGTTCAGCAGAGCCAAGAGAGCTCCTCTAGAGTCTGAGAAGATTGTATAACGAACATCCTCGTGGTAGGTTGCTAATTCTGCTTCACAGCCAAACCAGCGCCATCAGCCTCAGTTTGAAAATATGGACGTAGTGGTAAATGGCGATATCCAGGAACACAGCAGACGCTCCCACTTCGCCTCCCGTTTTGGAACCATCAGTGTAGACAGGTGTTGAGTCATTTACCTATGAGACATAAAGGAACCCCTCAACGTCGCCTGATGAGCCACAGCCTTAGTAAAGGACTGGATCTCGAAACCCAGTGGGGAAGGAGAGATCCATTTCGCGTGAACGTTGTCGAAATTGTAGCGCAAAACCGATTGAAAAGAAAGGCTAAGGAAATTAAAAATAGGAGTCCCCCCTGCGAACGGCCAATATGCAGGAATGTGGAGGAATCTCTCTATTAAGGGTGTCACAAGGCTGAAGAAGCAGGGACCCGAATACGAAGGAAATAAAGAGCACATAAGTGCTCTTCGCAGGGACAAGGGCATTATCCCAGTATCCACCTACAGACTCTCCTTTGGCGATGATCGAAATGCACCAGTTGCAATGCGCAACCCCGTTTGATAGGGTCAATGGAGGCAAAGATACGATTGGAAGGTCTGCCCATAGATTGCAAAGCCATAATCCAATTAGCCCTCACGAGTATGATGTAGAGGCGCAGCAGTCTTTCTGTCCGCACCCCACGTCTTTTACAGGTGAGGTGCCGTAAGAGGTCAAGCCAAACTCTTAGTTAGATGATTTAATATCTTAAAGGTAGGAAAGGCGATCATCAAGCAACAAACCCAAAACCTCACCGCGACCACCGAGGGGAACCAACAGGTGTATAAAAGGACTGAACCACCCACGGACAGGGCCTCTGAAAAGCATTCGCTTTCGTTTTGGAATGGAGAATTTGAATCCACGCGCACTGCACCAGGAAGCTCTGACGATGGCCAGTTGAAACTGGACGGCCAGGCAAGGGAGCTTTAGTCCAAGTGCATACATGCAAGACATCCAAGAGGAGCAACAGACGAGCGAGGATGTATCGGACCACTCCGTTGAAGCAGACGAAAAGCATACACTCAAACGGCCTGCGGAAACCCATTCTTGACAAATGCCTGGAAAGTTGGTGCCGCACCGACCTGAAAGATACGACAGACATCAGGTTTGAATGAAGGAGGGGGAGGGCCCCGGGGAAAAAGGGGACCCCAGGGGGAGTGAAAGTTTCGCAGAACCCCCACCTCCATGTGGAGTCGTATGCCTTCCTATCAAATGTAAACGGCCGTCCCAATTAAGAGAAAAGCAAGGACTCACGTACACAGACCAACGAAGAGAGCCTGAAGAGCGAGAAAATGTAAACAAATTGGATGGTAGAAAATAAGTGACGCCCAAGAGAACGAGACGTTGGAACCCATCTTTCCATCACTTGCATGTGTTTGCAAGTTAAGGAGATGGCCGATGGTTGTCAGTAGATGGGTCCTCCCAGGTTTCGGAATTGGGACAAATATAACTGTCAACCACACAGGAGGAAGACACCCTCCATCCAGATCCTGTTATACAGGCTCAAGAGAAAAGCCGAGGCCGATGGATGAATATTCCTCAACATCTGGAAGGAAATGTCAGGGCCAGGAGCATCGTCCTTGCAGAGTTTTAATGCCTCCTGAAATTCCACCCTAGTAAAGAGTCTGTTATAAAAAGAGTCCTCTCCAGCGGAAACCTGAAAAGTCCGGAGAGGTTGCTCGTAAACGATCCGGTCGAAAAGTGGTTTTGGATATTTTGATTCGTTGGAGCAGGAAGCAAATTGAAAACCCAGCTCATCAGCTACAACCTGGAGCAGGAGATAACATCAAGGGAGGGTTGGGCTATATGTAAGAAGTATAGGTGGATCCCGGTGGTGCTTCCGATATATTTTACGCACAACCTTGTATACAGAAGACAAAGGCCTGGAAGAATTCACGGTAGAGGAGTAGTTATGGAACATATTGTTTTTCTCGTCGTCGGTGTACACCTTAGAACGGGCTGCCTGCAGCTAAGAAAATGTGGGCGAGGGGAGCCGTTGTACAAACCTGTACAATGTACGCTTTTCACGATTGCCCGAGCACAATCGGCGTTCCACCAAGGAGACGGAGACGGTTCTCAGTAGAGCGCGGGATATGGTCAAACCGCCGCCGTGAGGATAGTTTCCTGAAAGAATTGTGAAGCAGATGCCGGAACGGAAAATGGGTTGTGGAGGACGGGACTGAGAGAAGAGCGAAGAGAAGACCAATCTGGCTTCTATCATACCGGCCAGCTGGAATAGCGTTGTTGTGCAAACTAGGACCGAAGGGAAGTAAGACGATCGGATAATGTTCACTTCCCCAGAGGAAAAGGTGGAACTATCCACCCGAAAGGAAATCGATGGAATGATAATCGAGCACAATGAGATGTCGAACAGAAGTAAGTACTCGTGAAAACGCATAAACGTCGGAAGACCCTGTATTTAAACACCAAAGAAATCTCCATGATCCAAATCCAAACGAGAGGAGGCTATAGTGTCACCCCACATATGGTGCGGGGTAAATCACCGAGACGCAGCGTGCGCGGCAACTCCTGAACCAAAGCCTTGAGGTTTCCCTAGTGTAAGGACGGCTAGGTGCCAGATACACTGAGAGCACAGCGTAAGCGGTGATTCGAGGTGGATTCAAGCAGCCACCGCATGTAAAGAGTCGAGAGGGGAATCCGAGTGAAAGGGACCGAAGAGCAGAATAGCCGCACCTCCCGATCATTAGGCTCCACGATCAAGGGAGACGAACTCTCCTGTATGTGGATGGTTGGAAAAGGCACGGTGTCGGCGAATTTTCGCTCCTGGAGACAAATAAGCCTTCGGTGACGTTCGTCGATAGTCTAGTTAACTCTCATATTTCGGGAAATAGCTACGACAATTCCACTGCAAGAATTTTGCCAATATGGATGATCAATATAGTTACAATAGTCAAAATGTGCTGAGAATCTAGCGCAGGCTCGGAAGACGATACAAGAAGATCCCAAGAGCCACTCAACGACCCTTCACTCGGAATCTCGAATCCAGGAGGAAGGGGAAAGTCACACAGAGGGGGGGGGGAGAGGGGTACCACCCAGTTTGAAACAGGAGAGGCTCTTGGTTTCCAAAGTAGTGCACTCACCGAAGATGCGAGCTAAACCACCCTCAATGTCAGATTGTTTGCTAAGACCCTTATCAATGCCTGTAGAAATAGGTGAAGCAGATTCCAACAAAGAGCTTGGACGATCGTTGGGACCGGGAGAGTCCGGAGACCCAGCAAGAGGGTGATGCGCTGCGCTGGAAATCCCGGGGGACTCTCGCAGCACAGTACCAATAACCACAGCAGGAGATGAACCTGAACAAAAGACTGGGGGAGTAGGTTCGTCCCTCCAAGCTCCATCAGTACCCACTCTCTGCCAACAGCCTCGTGGCGCAGAGCCACTTTTTACCTCTGGACGGCCCCGGTGACGGATGGGTTTTCCCATAACCACAGCCGAGGTCTTGCTAGAAGAGATCGTAACGTCAACACGATGGAGAGTCATCGGAAGAGTCCATAGTGGCCTCCGAGTAAGTTTCAAACTCACTAGAGTATAACTGAAGCGAGTCAGTCCTGGGCAGAGTGTGGAAAGGCAGTGTAGAAGGTGTAGGAGTGGAAGCACTATCTTTCTTACGTTCACAGGGGAAGGGGTAGAGTAACGAGCACGTTTAGTCTCGAGCGAGCGAGGGTCCTTACTTTGAACGGCGTCAGTTTCCTTCAAGAAGTCCGCAACACGATATTGAAAAGAATACGGACATCTGGGTGAAGACCCACCAGTAGATGGGTTAACAGGATCAAGAAACGGAACATCATGATACTTCCCCGGGAAAAAAGAGAATCTGGACGCTTCCTAAAGATGGTGGAATGGGGGTCGGAGGTCATGCATGGATGTTGGTCGACGACCACAGAAGAGATACCCTTCAGAGGCGGAGCGTGAATCTCCGCAACGTGAACCACATGGGATAAAGAATTGGTCTTCGGCGATGGAAGGCGAGTGACGTCGGATCCATGTAGGAGAGTTGGAGGACAGATCACTGAGCAAACCGGAATTTCAATTCCAGAAGGTGTCGCAGAAATGGAACCAGTTGGGAGGAAAGAATGGGATACTCGAGAAGTGTCCAAACGGGGAGTACTGCTAGAGGGAACTGCATATGGACCAGTCGTAGCCTTAGCAAAAGAAAGAGGAAGATGAGATAACTTCTCCCTCGCTCGGCGAGTGGCCTCACAGCGATCCAACTTAAGAAGAGCGCATTGTTCTAGGATTTCTTTCTCCAAGATGAAGAATGAGCAGTGGATGGAAGAAGCCGGATGAGGACCCTTGCAATTTGGACAACAAGAGGATTATCGCAGGCGGAGTGGAGAAAACTCCCACAAAGCGAACAGATGGTCTAAGAGGATATACAATACTTCAAGGTGTCCAAATTTGTGGCACTTAAAACCTTCCCCTCGGGAAGGGGACGTAAGTTCTAATAGAGTGCATGGTAAAACAAAGTTTTACCTTTGTTGGAGGGAAAGGCACAGAGAACGTAAGCAAAAGACGAGGGTTAGGCACAGATGGGTTCTCCTTTAGAGGAGGGAACCTGTAGACATTGGTGACTGGCACATGTCGTTTTTGGAATGGGCCAAGATATCGTTCGTAGTGTCCGAACGAAACTCCGGAGGGTATATTGTACCTTTGGAGGTGTTGCAGACATCGTCCGGTTTGGAGATAATCGGAACATCCCAAAAGACGATAGAGAAGCTAAAATTTGACTCTGCGTTCTGGAGACGGCACAAACCAGGATGGAACCGTTCCTCATCGGCGTCGCCTGTACCTCAGTCGATTGGATAACGGTCTCCAACGTGTCACTGAGGAAAAGATGGCTTACCGCAGTCAATGGACGTAATGTAGTGGAATGTAAATAAAAATAAAGGGGATAGGAGCTTAGACCGGGGACTCCTGGAGGGGATCAGATAGCAGGTCTTGGTAGGCGATTTTCAAGGTGGGAGACTCGGCTGGCGCGGGGTTACCTGGGCAGGCTGTTTTGACAATCGAATCGAGTTGGGCATTGAGACCATAACAGCCTCCGCTTGTCGAGAAGGGGTAGTCTCAGAAACAGAAACGATGTCTGGGACTAATGGGTTGGAGAGAGAGAAAAACTCAACTCAACCATTTCATTAACAAGGGCGTCGAAGCCCCTGTTGGACACTGGACTGGAAGCAGCCAGGAAGAGGCCGGGATGGGAGCCCGACGGATATGGAGTCTCCTATTTCTTTAAAGGTTTTTATTTTTATTTTTTTCCATTAAAGGACGACTCCAAAAACATCAGCACCGCAATAAATGAACACAAATACAATAACACATGATAAATATAAAAACTAGAATATATCCTATGAGCGCAACCGCTGAAACCGAGCTCACCACACACCCAGAGCATAAAACCTCCCTCCTTGAAACATCACCCTGTGGCCTCGGCAAAGCCTCCCGGAACTCCGCGTCCAGCCCCTAAGATGAGAAAATGCCAGCCGTACACCACACGGATAAGACGCGAAGCCCAAGATTATACACCCAAGTGCAGGACAGCCTCCTCACTGGTTAGGCAAGGTTCAGGTCCCCAACAATAGGCGGCCGGAGAAAGGCGAGAACAACCGGTTTTTGAACTGTACCCTCACCCACGGGGGAAGGAGGGCAAGATGGGAACAGAGACAACGGCACGATATCTAACAGGATTCAGGAGAAAATTGGGGAGACTCTCAAAAGAGACCAGGAATACGTAGGGTAGTACATACAGAATACAGATCAAGGAGAAGGGAAACAAACCGGGAAAAGGACGGGCAAAACGAACGGTGTACACAAAGTATAATATAAAGAAGATAAGAAAAAGAATAAGACTAAAAATAAAAAACAAATAACAAAACAAAAGAATAGCAATAATAATGGTAAAAATAATAAAAATAAAAATAAGGGAGAGGAGTAAACAACAAAATATAGCAAAAAGAATGAAAGTGGCTCTACGCAGACACACACTGTATGCATCCCGTCTCGACGACAACGAGGCCACCTTCGCGAGGGGGATAATAACAATAATAATAATAATAATAATAATAATAATAATAATAATAATAATAATAATAATAATAATAATAATAATAATAATAAATAATAAAATAAAAAAAATAAAAAATGAAATAATAATAATAATAATATGAGTTTTATTCTGTACCTTACTTCCTAGAGTGCATGTGGACCGTCTCCTTCCTGTAACTACCTTTCAAGTATGTGAGATGGATGAAGAAGAAGAGATGAAAGTGGTTTCCTTTTCCTACTGTGTCGTACAAGTTGAAGCAACCCCTATGTCCCCTTGTTGTCCTTGTTATACTTTTATTATATTTCTTTATTTCCCTTTTCAGTGATTAAATTCAAAGTGTAAGTGTAACACACAGTCCTGTATAACGTAATGTAATAGTGAAGTCGTAAAAACTTTTGTGTTACACTATAGTACATTGTGGTTGCCGAAATGAGACGTATCCACTTTAGTGGTACGCCTCGTTATGTACCCCCATAGAGTGTCAGTGATAGTAAGGTTGCACTTTTCTTGTACTGTTGTACTTAGTGGAAGTGGTTACATTCTACGTAATAAAAGTGTAGATCAATGGAAGTGGGCACCACAAATGATCAATTCTTAACGTTTAATTAACGATAAGTATCTTTGGGAATACTTGATACCAAAAGTTAATCTTTCGTTTCCTATATTTATCCCATCATACAAGAACATTGGTAGTTAGCCTTGTTTGTTTTTGAAACTATTTTGCTACCACTTGGTAATTTCTCAGTGGGTAGCAGAGCGTAGTGTACGCTTCTGCTCTGGTTGTGTTGGTGTGTTTGAAGTGTGTAACGAGCGGGTAGTGTGTTTCTATGTTGGTGGTTTATTGTTTGTGGTTGTGTGTTCGTAGTGCACCATAGGAAGAGCACGGGTGATGGGGTTGAGTGGCAGTGGCAGCTGGTTGGTGATGATGATATGACATGGTATGTTTGTACCTTCAGATGAAACGTAAGAAAATGAATCATGAGGGAGGGTACGTGAATAGGTATTTGAAATGACAGAGAGGAAAGTGTTAGGTTCTGTTGGTAAAGTGGTTTTGGGTGAAGACATGAAATGTGTCCATCTTCCTTGAGGGGGCAAATGTGTAGTAGAGAACAAAAGCAATGGTGGAGCATTGTGGCAAGGATTCTGATGTGGGTGTTCCGTTACTGTTATGGATGCTCTATAAAGGTATGTTGAAAGAGATCGAGAGAGAGAGAGAGAAGTGAAGTAGCTGAGATTGATGAGAGTAGTTGGTATACAAGTCAACGGGTGTCTGGGCCCAGCGGTGAAGAGTGGGTGAGGGGTAAATTGTTGAATGTGAGAGATAAGAATCGGATATATGAGAAATGTAATATTTTAGGTCAATTTCATTATGCGATATAAATGTCTTAAGAGTAGTGGTAGAGGTGTGTATGGTGGTGGTTGGTCGTAGGGAAAGAGGTTATGGTAGTGTGGGATAGTGGTTAAGTATTGGTAGAGTAGAATAGAATTAAAACAGGTAGAAGGTAGTGTATAGTTGGTAGTTAAGTTATGTAGTTTTATGACAAAACATCTATAGTGTAGGAGAGTAGATGGGAGGAGAAAGAGATGTGATTTGTGTAGATCGGATGAACATTCGTGGAGAAATTGTAACGTGTATGTAGATTATAGTGAGTTGTTGTGTGTTACAGAGACAGAGAAGGGAGTGACAAGGGGTGTGAACAATGTAGTAATTAGTAGTGAGGACAATAGTATTGGAGAAAGTGGTGAAGTTGTGGTTCCGGTAAGAGTTTGGACAAGTGATGTTGTTAAAGATGATAAGATTGTGTTTAAAGAAGGGGAAGTGACCGGTAGTGTGGTAAGTATGGTAAGTAAAGAAGATGTGAGCGTAAAAGAAGATAGTAGTAGCGAAAGTGAGGTAGTAGAAGAAGTGACCGGTAGTGTGTTAAGTAAAGAAGATGTGAGCGTAAAAGAAGATAGTAGTAGCGAAAGTGAGGTAGTAGAAGATGTAGTGGTAGAAGATGTAGTAGTAAAAGATGTAGTAGAAGTAGAAGTAGAGGTAAATAACAAAGTGAGTGATGGTAGTGGTAGAAGATGTTAGTTAGGAGAAGTAGAAGAGAGGTACATAACGAAGGCAGTGAGGTTGGTGGAATTGGTGAAAATTAGTGTAGTAGAAGAACAGTAAGTGTCGTGAAGTGAAGTGAGTGATGATGATTGAGTGAGGAGAGTTAAGTGTCCAAGATTGTTGTTTACAAGTTTTGACGTGTAGTGAAGTAGAAGAAAGTAAGTGTATTGACGTAGTAAGTGAAGTGAGTGTTGCAGACGGGGATGTGAAGTGTAGTGATTCAGTAGTGAAACAGTGTATAGATGTATTGTGTAAAAAAGAAAGGCAAAGAAGAGTAAGAAAAGGGTAAGCGTGGTGGCGAGAAGTAAAAAAAATTGTAAAATGAAGAATGATGAGACGTAAAGGAGGGTGATCTGTATATGGTAGTTGGTTGTATAGAGTTTGAGCCATTTTTCTAGTATGAAAGAAGGGGTTAGGTGTTAGAAATGTGTTGTTAAAGTTACTGGTATTATCGTGGATGGAGGTGTCTGATCCAAAGAAGTGAAGTCGAGATGTTTTAGTGTTGTTAGTCAGTATGAGAAGTTGGACGTAGTATTTAGAGTATGTTTAGTAGGTAACGGGTAGGGTTTTGTTGTGTTTGTAGTAGTAGTAATGTAGTAATAGTAAGTGTGGTTAGAGGAGTGTTTAGTGTGTGGGTGTTTTGCAGGTGCGTCGTTTTGTGCTTGTGGTTGTGTTTGTGTGTTTTTTTTGAAAGCAGTAATTAGTGTTAGTGTGTGATTGTATGTTTGTGTACAAGAAGTGAAAGGGTGTGGGAGAGAAAGTATAAGATTGATGAGTTTTATGTCGTCCTTCTTCCTAGATTGATTGCATGAATGTGGACCGTCTCCTTCCTGTAACTACCTTTCAAGTATGTGAGATGGATGAAGAAGAAGAGATGAAAGTGGTTTCCTTTTCCTACTGTGTCGTACAAGTTGAAGCAACCCCTATGTCCCCTTGTTGTCCTTGTTATACTTTTATTATATTTCTTTATTTCCCTTTTCAGTGATTAAATTCAAAGTGTAAGTGTAACACACAGTCCTGTATAACGTAATGTAATAGTGAAGTCGTAAAAACTTTTGTGTTACACTATAGTACATTGTGGTTGCCGAAATAGACGTATCTCACTTAGTGGTAACCCTCGTATGTACCCCCATAAGTGTCAGTATAGGAAGGTGCACTTTTCTTGTACTGTTTGTACTGTGAGTGGTTACTTTCTAACGTAATAAAGTGTAGATCAGGAGTGGGCACCACAAATGATCAAATTCGTTTAACGTTTAATTAACATAAGTATCTTTGGAATACTTAGAACTGGATTGGGATTGACTTTAAAATTATCCATATCAACAATAGATTCCTTGCCACTAGAAATACATTTAAGTAAAATTTTATGAAAAAGAAGAATATTTATATAGTAATAAATATTCCAAACTATTTCTTGGCTAATTTTGGAGATTGGTTTGGTGGGTTTAGAAAATGTAAAACCACAAAACCTATGTAATTTCCTTCACTTCCATATAAGGTCCTGGTTCATTTATTTTTTTTATACCACTACATAAAATAAACAATAATAATTATAAATTTAAAGTCTATATTAGAATAAAAATTGCAAAGTTCCTTTTGAACTTCAGCTCAATATGCCAACATATATCTTAATACTTTATTTTCAGCAAAATATTATACCTTCCATTCAGCAGACATACCAAATATCTGTAAATTCTATTTCAATATAAAAATAAGAAATTATTAGTTTATATATTACACATTTGCCAAATTCATTACTTTTGCAAAAAGAATCCTTGCAGCAATCGAGAAATATTACCAAGCAATTATAATAAACGCTTTTATTCAACCATTTAATTAGAATAATTTCTAAAATAACTTATAAATGACACAACTACTACTAGCTGACTACTAGGAATTAGGTCGTTACAGTTATTACTTGCACATTTACTAAACATAAAATAAGTTTTTCTTCTAAATTTTGGGTTAAACATAATTAAGAGAAATTCAATGGTAAATGCAAACCTTAAACTTTCTGGTACATCTAAAAACTTACAAGTTCGATACCTTTCAATGCTTCTCTAGAAATAAAGTTAACTTATTAAAGAAAGAAACATTTGAATGGAACATTATTAGGAAGCTATTAATATTCACTAAATACTTACCCATAAAAACAATGCTCCAGTCCTCAGGAAGGTACCCAACTTTGTCATACAGACCAATCATTAAAAGAGCATCTGACAAATCTCCAGTCGAGTTTGAATGTACAATTGAAGATCTAATCGAAAAATAAATCTTTAAAGTTGTAAGATTTGCATCTTAAACAAAAAATGTTTTAAAAAAATATGGTTTTTACACCTAAAATTTCCATTCAAGGAATAAAGGAGCAGGTTACTCAGTGATATAAACGTTGGTTATTTGCCATTTTCTATATTAAATAAATTTTTACTTTTTTTTTTTTTTTTTTTGTCAAATTCAAAATTAAACTCCAAAGGGGTTAGATAATAGACTCCTAAGGAAAAAAAAACTCAAACATGAAGAGTTGGTTCCGAACCAAGTATCAAGTAATGTTACTAGAGATGAACCAGGAGGCAGAATTTTAATTTTTCAAGTTTCATACCGCTGAGAAGAGGTTTTTAATTAAGAACTATTTCCATCCATCCACCAAACGAGCTTCGGCCCCCGAGACTGGGGTGGGGTGCGCAAAATATGAACCGAAAACACTATAGGTAAGAAGAAAGCCATGAAGTAAGTCGAAGAAGAAATAACAAGCTCGATTTATACCAGTAAGTGTGAGACCGTCACGGCCAAACTCCACTCGTGTATTGGTGGTAGGCGTCTGAATGGAATCAAAAATATGTATGACGATAGTGAAGCGTGTGTAAGAATAAATGCAATTGAAAGTGATTGATTTGATATTAATACCGGGGTGAAGCAGGGATGTGTTATATCTCCTTGGTTATCTAATTTGTATATGGATGGGGTTAGGAAAGAATTAGAGGTAGGGGTGAAAGTGTTAAGATGATGGAGAATGGAAAAGAGAGGAGGGTGCCCTGTTTATTATACGCGGATGATTTAATTTTGTGTGGCAAATCTGAAGAGTTCGAGAGAATTGGTAGGGAGGTTTGGCAGGGTGTGTAAAAGGAGGGGGTTTGAAAGTAAATGTAGATAATAGTAAAGTTATGGTAGTGAGTGAGGAGATCACCAGCGTGAAGTCATGTTAAATGGTGAGCAATTGGAACAATGTATCGGTGTTTAAATATTCAGGAATATAGTTGGATGAAAATGGGGAACGGATGAGCAGGATAGGTAGGAATGTTTGAATGGTGGGAAGGTGGCAATTGCAATTAAATCCCTGGTGGATGTAAAGGGACTGTCAAGTGTGCGATAAGGTTTTGCATGAGGGTATGTTGTTACCTGTGTTAATGTATAGTAATAAAACTATGGTATGGAATAAGAGGTATAGATCTAAGATACAATGATGTTTAGATGGACTAATCTTAGGGGACGTGTTGGGTTGAAGGGGAACAATTAGATAAAATGAGAATGAACTGCATTGAGGAGGTTGTTGTTGGGTGTGAAAAAAAGAGGCTTGGTAAATTGAGAGATAAACGGAGAGCACATTGAGATGGTTTTGGTCATAGGAAAGGATTGGATGATAGTCGGTTGGTTAAAAGGATGTATAGGGGTGAGTGTGTTTGAGAATCGACTCGCTGGGAGGACCGAAGAAAAAGTGGATTGAGTCTGTAAAGAAAATCTGAAGGAATGAAAGTTTGTCAGAAGCAGGAAGATACTTGCAGGTTTCTCAAGGTAAGTTGAGCCACAGACGTTTTGTGATGAAAGGGGTATGGTTGAGGCACCAGGAGTATTGGACAAATGTGAGGGAATTATTAATTGTGAGGGTACTTCGCGGTCCTGTGAAGCTCACTTTAGGGTGGATTTTTTGACTGCCATCATTCTCACTTAGTAATTGGAGAGGGGGTCTTTTGGTCGACCTATGTCTATGTTCTTCATTACTTTTTCTGTTGCCAGTGTATGCGCGCATCTCAACCCAATCTGTGGGAAAAGAAAATAATAATAATTAATAATAATAAATAATAATAATAAATAATAAAATATAATAATATAAAATAATAATAATAATTAATAATAATAATTAATAATAATAATAATAATATATATAATTAATAAAATTATAATCTTTTTGGTGTGCAAAGTGTGGAGAAGAATTGGGAACATGACTATACCACTACTGGAGAGTGTATGCCTGCTAAGGTAGTGAGAGCAAAAACGTGAATTAGAGAATAAAGGACTTATTTATTGGAAAGGATGAATGATAGTCGGTTGGTAATAAGCGGATGATATTAGTTGTGGCGACGTGTAAGAACCGTACCGGCGGAGAGGACCTAAGAAAAAAGTGGATGAGTCAGTAAACGAATGTTTGAAGTGGAGAAATTCTGAGTTTGGTAGAAGGCGAGAAGAAAGATGTAAAGCATGAGTGAATGAATTGCGGGGTTTAGTGAAAGGGGTATGGTTGTGGCCACCTGGGCCAAGGGATGTAACCCTTACATTATGACGATTCTACACATGGTAGTCGAGGTCTGTCGCAGTGATGAGCTTTAGGGTGGATTTTCTGACTGCAACGAGGTTCTCACTAATATATGGTACTGAAGGAGGATGAGGGCGGGTAAGGGCTGGTTTCGTTCCGATTATTGTTCATTGTTTCTTCTTACTGTTTTCTTTTCCGATGCATCGTCACACACCTTACTCCCACTCTTGGGAGAAAAAGGTGGAAAGGGAGATTAAAGAAAGAAAGAAGGAATAATTATAATTATAATAACATAAATAATAATTATATTAATTAATAATATAATTAATAATAATTTATGAGGGAGAGTACACGCATACTCGAAATGATGAAATTACCTCCCATTTTTAATGGTGCGCCTTTCTCCTTTGCGTTCATTTTAATTCTTTACACACTCATCCTCCAAGGCAACATCTTACTGACCACCTTTTATCCACATATCATTACACATACTTATATCACACACCCCTGTTCTAGATAACACCTTACAGACATCCCTACTACTCATATCCCTGGGTGGGGGAGGGAGAAAGAATTTCCACATCGTGTATGTCCTGCGTGTCGTAGAAGTCGACAAGGGCAGTGGTAGTTGGGATTGGTCTGCCTACTACCATCTTATTTCTTGCCAGGAAATGCTAAATGCACCTCTGGAGAAGGTCGTGATCGCCTTGAACGGCCTTCTATCTTTCGGCGAAAATGTATAAATCTTATGGGTACATGGAATGTCGAGGAATAAATGTGAGGAGAAGAGGAGAGATGTGATGGATTGATATTTTAGAAAGGGCAAATTTGATTTAGTCTGTTGTGACTTGAAACAAAGATGAAAGGAAAAGGAGAAATTGAGAATTAAGTTGTGTGATGTGAAATGTGTTGCGTGCTGGTGGGAGGAATGAGAGAGGATAGACAAGGAAGTGCAATTGAACTGAGTGACCTGGTGCGATATGAAGCTATGGATAGACCTTGATTGTAGTGAGTCCTTAGAATTCTAATGGTTAAATTTAAGTTTGAAAAGGTCAGGTATGTTGTGTTGTGACGAACTATGTACCATCCTGAGGGGAAACGTTGAAGAAGAGTACAGGATTTTTTATGAAGATAATCTGAATGATGTTCTGGATGGGGTGAGTAGGAAGCTTCATAGATATTGTGTAAGGGGACCTAAATGGTTGGAATTGTGATAAAAAACGGGATGGTATAACAAGGTGGTTTGGGAAAGGTGGGGGAGAAAATGAAATGGTAGAAGGTGATTGATTTCTGTGAGAGAGTGGTATGTGTTGTAATAGTAAATCACTTATCTTTAAAACACAGAGTATTCATAATGTTACTAGAGTTGGTGTAGGTAGAGATGGTTATCGAAGTTGAAAGTATGATTGATTTGTGTGGTGAAGAAGGAGATGTTTGAGTATGTGATGGATGGTGTTAAATCAGTTAGGGGATTATGAATGGGATTATCGGATTATTATTATGTTGTTCTAGTAAAATTAAGTTAGTGGGGGCTTTGGATGAAGAAGAGGAAGGTGATACGAAAGGAAGTAGTTAATAGTTAAGAAGTGAGAAGTTAAGTGAGGCAGATAATAAGGATAAGTATGAATAAGAGGGCTCGCTAGTAAAAAACGGATTGAATGTGAACAATTTAGATTACTGAGAGCAAATCGGGGGCAAATGAAGAACAATTGTTAGTAGTGCAAAGGAAGTTGATGTAGATGTGCTAAAGTATGAAGTAAGAATGTAAACAGCGATTGGTGGAATGAAGAAGTGAATGAGGCAATAAAGTTAAATAAGAAGCGTGGTTGAATGTACTAAAAGCAAATGATGAATGAGGACTCAAAAAGAAAGATGCTTGGAATTAATAAGGAGGAAAAAAAGAAATACTAAGAGGTGTATAATACGTAGAGAAAACAAGAGGTAAATGAAACAGTTGGTAAGGAGGAATGAATTGAGACAATACAAGGAATAGAAGCTCTTCTGGAAGGAAGCGCGAAAGGTAGAGAATGGGAAAAGAATCTGTCTAGAATAATGATAGGGATGGTTCTTTCGTAACTGATTGAAATGAGATGTGAGGGGAGTGTTGGAAAGAACACTTACGAAATCTGCCAACAATATAACTAGTATATGATGAGGTGTTAGTGTAATGTGTAGCGGTTTAATGGATGCAAAGAAGGAATAGAAGGTATTATTGGGATGAGGTATTAGTAAGAGGAGATAATGGGTAGGTGAGAAAGGAAGAATGGTAAAATCTGCAGGTTAGATTGAAATTACTAAGTGAAATGATCAAGAACGGAAGGCGAGATGGTGATTGATTGGATTTGGAAGTGATTGTAATAAGCGTTATGGAGGTATAGTTTCCAAAGTGATTGGAGGGAGAGCGGTAATAGTACCCTTGTATATATGGGTAAGGGGGATAAAGGGGAACTAGTAGAAATTATGGGGAAAAGTTTATTGAGTGTTAGGTGGAAAGATATATGCTGGATATTTGGTCGAAAGAGTGCGATTCGAGTGACTGAGGGACTGATGTGAAGAGAACATGGTGCGTTTAGAAGTGGATCAAATCTTTGTGTGATCAAACTTACATTGAAACAAAGATGAGAAAATGAGGGAGAAGATGAATAAATTGATTTAGGTTTATGGATTTGCAACATGCGATGATAGAGTTAATAGGTGAAGCGTTATGGCAAGGTAGTAGTTGAATATGGTGTGGTAGTTATGCTTCTGAATGGAATCAAAGTATGTAATTGATGATAAGTTGAAGCGTGTGAGAAAATGGTTGTGTCAATGGATTGGTTTTAGGATATAATAGCGAGTAAGACAGGGTTGTGTATGTTCTCCTAGGTTATCAATGATATGGTGGTTATGAAAAGGGAATGAGGTGGGAGATGGACAGGAAATGGTGTTAGAAATGGTGGAGAATGGAGTTGAGTGAAGGGTGCCCTACCTATTATATGCGATTGATTTGGTTCTGTGTGGCGAATCTGAAGATGAGTTTGAGAGGAATTGAAGAAGATTTGAGAGGGGTGTATGAAAGGAGGGCTTTGAAAGTTAAACGTGGATAAGATGTTAAAGGTTAAATGGTTGTGAGTGAGGGACATCCTCCAGTGTGAAGTTATGTTAGATGGGAGCAGCTATTAGAACAAGTGTCTGAGATTTAAATATTTGGGTATATGTTTGGATGAGAAGGAACGGACGATGCAGAGAGTGTAGTAGGAAAGTTGGTGAATTGGGCAGGAAGGTGGCTGGTGCAATTTTAAATCGTTGGTGGATGCAAAGACTATAAAAAAGTCTTGAGTGTGCTTAGGGTCTTACTGAGTGGTATGTTGTTACCTGTAGTTGATGTATAGAAGTGAAGAGACTGTGATGTGGAATAAAGTATAGATCTAAAGTTCAATGTGTTCAGAATGGGACAATCTTAGGGTGGCTTAGTGTGAGGAAGAATTTGATAAGAGAGTGAATGAAGCGTATTAGAGAGATGGGATAAAGTGTGCGTGTGAAGAAAGGGGGTAAATTGAGAGAATAATGAAGTATGTTGAGGACTGGTTGGTCAGATGTGGAGAAGGATGAATGATAGTAGGTTGGTTAGGGTGTATTTAGTGGTGAAGTAAGTGAGGGGAAAACCGGACATCGGCTGGAGAGAGACCGAAGAAAAGTGGATTAATGAGTCGGCTGAACGAATGCTGGAAGGAGAGAAATGAGAGTTGCAGAGGCGAGAATAAAGTCGTGCATGATAGGAGAGAATGCGGGGTTTTGTATGGGAATATGGTTGTGGCCCACCTGGGCAGGGAATGAACCGCCTACATGACGATTTACACATAGTTGAAGGGTTCCCGTCGCGTCATGATGCTCAGGGTGGATTCTGTCTGTGACGAGCTCATCACTTAATTAATGGTAACAGAGGCGGTAAGGCATGGGCTTTCTTTTCGAGTTTTGTCATGTTCTTCGCCTACTGCTTTTCTTTTCCGATGCATTGATAAGCACCTTACCGCCTAATCTTGGGCAAAAAGGAAGGTTGAAATGAAAAGAAAGAAAGAATAATAATCAATATAATAAATAAATAAATAAATAATAATAATAATAATTAATAATAATAAATAATAATAATAATAATAATAATATAATAATAAATATGGATTGTGGGCCTAGGCCAAAGGAATGAACTCCAGAAATTGACGAGATACCTTGTGAATCGTCCATCGCATTTCGTAAATCCCTAGGTTTTGCTTTTCTGAGTCATCTTTTTTTACTACTTTTCTGTAATCGGTGTATGCTGCGCACCTCACCCCCAATCTTGGGAAAGGAAATGATAATAATAATAATAATAATAATAATAATAATAATAATAATAATAATAATAATAATAATAATAATAATAATAATAATAATTTTTTTCTTTTTTTTTAGTTGATGTACAGGGATTACCACGGCACACAGGTCCTGCGGCTATACCGTATCAGCAAACCAACATCAGGGAAAGTCGATAACAAAAAGACATAAAAAACGCACTGAGAGAATTAAATTTTATAAAGGATGTTTAAATCACACAGGAAGGCAAAAATGCTGTCGCTTCGAAAATGAGAGGAATCAGAATCAGAGAGGATGCGTGCAAGGCGATGCTGGACAGGAACAGTATGCAAACCAGGGAAGAACGTGCGTCGGAGAGCAGAAAGAGCATCGCAACCCACAAACATATGAAAGATTGAAAGGCGGCAACTCGAGCAGCAAAACAGGCAAGATGGTTCTCCATCTTGCGTCATGAGAAAACCATTAGTGAAATTGGTATGTCCTATTCGCAATAGAGCCAGGACCACCCCCAAAAGGCGACTTCTTCTGCAAGAAGAAGACAAGTGGCCAATGAGGGGCTTGACTGAACGTAATTTGACGCCACGATTATCCTCCGATCAACATGCCTGCCAGCAAGAAAGGAAACCGCGACGAATGCATAATATATAAAAATCAGAAACAGGAAGGTGTTCCAGTCGCAAGTCAGGAGGAGGTATTGTTCATTGGGCAGTACGTTGTTCGCTGTTTGTTTAACTTCCCTGTCAGCTCGCTCGTTCCCCAGAACACCCACATGGGAAGGGATCCAACAGAATGTAACATTTGTCTCCTGCACACGCATTGTGCGGAGGAGTCTCTGGATGATAAGAGACCAAAAGGTTTCTCGAAGACCGGTCAAGCAACGCTTAAAGGGCACTTCTGGAATCGGAGAACAGTGTGTAATTACCAACTGATGGGAAGCCGCTCAACCTTTGAACTGCTATAGCCACCGCAACCAGTTCGGCAGAAAATACTGACGAGGAAGGTGGCAGAGTGTGAGAGACGGTGAAATCGGGAAAAACAGCCGAAGCTTCCACTTTCACATCCGTTTTAGAGCCATCAGTGTGGACAGCGACCGAGTCCGGGTGAACCCCGTATGGGACAGAAAAGAATCCCTCAACCTCGCCGGGTGTGTATCAGCTTTTGTTAAAGAATGTATCCCAAAGCAGACAACGGGGGGCGGAGAAACCCATGTTCCAGAAGAAGTATTGAAAGAATACTGCATAACACCTCGGAGGGGTAGGTCAAGGAAACGGAAGATGGAATTTACAATCCCATCAAACGCCAGTGAAAAGGATTGTGGGGGACGTGTTCAATGACAGAGGACAAGCCAGAGGAAAGAGGAACCTGAATGAGGAGGAACAAAGAGCCCATGAGCTCTCTCCGCTGAGAGAAGGGCATCACCCCAGCCTCCAACTCCCATGCTCACCTTCGGTGAAGATCGAAATGCTCCAGTCGTCATCCGCAGGCCCTCGTTCTGAAGTTAGGGGAGTCAAGAAGGACAGAGGTTGACGACTGGAAGTTTGCCCTATAAATGCACAACCATAGAAGATCCAGTTTAGCGTGTGCGTAGCAGCATGATTAGGTAATGATGGAAAGCTGGATCTCTTCTGTCACACTCTCTCCAAGTTCTTAAGAGAGGGTGATGGGGTGGCCTGCAAGATTCCAACGGAACGACGGCAGCTACTTATCTTGAGATGCAGTAAAGATGAGGAGGTACGTAAGGCATCTC
>JABUQX010028587.1:67500-71760 GCA_015478945.1 Trachelipus rathkii | reverse complement strand
AAAAAAACAAAATACGGCGCACGGCCGGGGGGATTTTGTTGGGATCTGTCCTCAAATACCAAATGTATGCACCTACTCCTGGCAACGGATTAACTGCTTGACACCAGTCAAAGGGGTAGTTGAGTACTGACTAAATTAACCATAGTATCGCAAACACTCTTCTATTGCACGAGATGAAATGCACCTTGGAAATCGGCGTCGCTGGCATGACTGCATGATTGATGTGACGACAGAATGTCCTTGACAAGTGATTTTGATAGCCATACGATCTAATGACCGTGTCTGTCGCGGTCAGGGAGGTTTCCGTGTAGGACGGGGAATTGCAGCTGTCGAATCAAACGTTTCAGGATATAATCCCACAAATGATACGTTAAAGAATAAAAGGGGTTAAGGTCACGGAATATATAATGCTGGAACAGATCCAACGAACCGTGAATTTGAACCGTCGCTAAATGTAAGTCGTCAACACATTGTGACCTTCTCTGGTATCTTAGCTATTAGTCATGGCATTAAAAGGGATGAAAAAGAGTCAACTGATGTAAGAGGGCAAATATATTGATCACGACATTAATGGATTTCGAAGATTTAACTGTGAAGTATACCTTTAAACCGGGTGTAAGCAAGTACCCTCACTCGACAGATGTGCAACATCAGCTAGCTCCTCGATAAACAGAGATGCCATCACACACAGAGCCAATAGCTGACCAGCATATTCCAAACGGACGGCACCAGCAAGCAATTATAGCTTTGAACGTCCATGCTTTCGACTGTGGTGTGATATGGTATAATCTAAACGAAAGAAATACGCCGTCCGAGGCAATCAGAGACACTCAATCGCACATCGTGCGTCAAAGAGTACTTTTGCAAAGACAAAATCAGTCGACCGTCACATTGGATGATGTTTCGGGCAAAAAAATGCCAGTCAAAGCCCTTCGGATATAGTACCAAAGTGGTGTGCAGTGGACTTATGGCAGGCCTCTCAGTGAGCCGGATAATATAATGTTCCGAAACAAGGCGATCAAAAAGCACTGTATTTGTCTCTAAACCATAGTGCTAAAAGTGTACCTTCCGCCACCTGATATAACTGCAGATATCGTTAGACCGTTGAAAATTGATTGAGGCGCTCAACTATGCACGCAGAACGATATAATAAAGGAATATTATTCAACGGGGTGTCGTTGGCCACTGGGCATACTTGTCCTCAGCCGGCGATCAATGTGGCAGAGGTATTTATACACCTGAGTAGCCAGTTGGGACCACAACGTGCAATATCGTTTGTGTGCGCTAAAAAACACCGAAAACCTTCGAGCCTAAAGTGGACTTGGAATACACAAAAGAAAACATTGTCATTACGCGTATAGTGTTTGTAATCTTAGCACGCAAGCTGAGATTCTTGACAGCTACTAATGAACAGCTACAAAGCCCTACTCCTCCCTACCAATAGTAGTATTAATTGAGCGTCGACTACTAATCTACCATTCGTCTCGTAAGAATGATCACACTCACAATCAGACAATCTATAATCCCCCAGCATAATACACAACTAAACCCCACACCCACTACCAGGTCAGATTCGATGCGTTTTATGTTTCTAATCCCTAATTAAATACCACAGGCAGGTGAAGAACCAATAACTCAGCAAAAATTTCTCGAGACCGTTTGGTTTACTCAGTTCACTGAATAGCTAAGTCAGTCTGATGTTGGTGGTGGGGTTTCATGGGTTAGGGGTCATTCCCGTTCCTAAAAGCGATTAACAACTCTTACCCTAAGAAGTGGTACGCTATAAAATTATAATGACGCTATGTATACTATTCATATAAATAAAAATACAACATATAATATAATAAAAACTATAATATATATATATTTTATATATATTATATATAGTATAATATATATATTATTATATATTATATATATATATATATATGTATATATATAATAGTATATATATATATATATATTATATATATATGTATATTATATATATATATATATTTATATATATATATATATATTAATTATATTTATAATATATATATATATATATATATTATATATATATATATTTACATATATATTATATAATATTATAGTTTCCTAAATATGAACTGAAGACTTTGTCAAAGAAATTTGGCCTATATGGGTCATTTTACCGATCATAAATGCATAAGAGAGGAGTATCTGCTATGAAGGCAACACGGAAGAAGAAACAGCGTTTCTTTTCATCAGAGATAATGTGGTGCATAAAAAATGACTAAGGTCCTGAATATTCTGTAAGATCTAGAATACTTTAAAAGCTTTATTTTGGTTTGAATGTACAGTAAACAGTATATTAACGGTATTTTAGTGTTTTATATTTTTTAAAAGCAAACTTCATATTAAGCAATGAAATTGAGTCTTTTGTATAATCAGATAAAATGTTTTATCAAATGGGTTCATTTAATCTACGACATAATACTGTTATAAAGGTTTTTGACATTATTGGTTGGAGTTGGAAGTCAATAGTTGGTATATGGTTGTTGGTGTGTGTTATCTCCTTGTAATTTTTTAACTCAACATTTTCGCCTATAAGATATGTGTATGAAGAGTTTTAAGAAGTTTGCCGAGAGACTAAATTGATTTCTGTATAGTGAGAGGATTGTGGCGTGTGATAACATAAAATACCTTTTATAAGATTTGGTAGTTAGTTGTATTAGTCTTCTTGCTTATTGGTATAGGGTGTATTGAGTTGTTGGCGTGTGTTCTGATTTGCAGCAAGACATGTTATGACAAAGTATTTGGTTGTGTGGTGGCTTAGAACTCTGGTGTATGATTGATGCGTGAAATTGGTTGGTTGTTTTTTGTTTTATTGTATTTGGTGTGCTTTCTGCGCGAGAAAGGAGCTGTAGTTGTTGTGGTGTTTAGATTTGTGTGAAGTGTGTGTGGTTGCGCTTCATGTCTGTCTTTCTAGATAGAGAGAGTGTGATGGTTATTGTGTAAACTCGCTGTCTACGTGGTTATGGTTAGTTGCGTGTACGAGTGTGTTCATTGTATATCTTTTAGTAATGCGTAGCGATGCTGTTTGTGAGCAAGTGATATGATGGTATTTTGCGCGTCTGTCCAACGAGAGTAGAGGGAAGGTACTGGTGCAACTTATAGCGATGCATATGTCTATATTTTATGTGTTATGGCTCTTTTGTCTTAATTACTGGATGATATTTTCCAATTTTTAATTCTTAAAAATTGAAAAATTAATCTGTAATGTTAATTGTTGCACTTGTTACAAAATTCACAAAGAATTAAAAATTCACATTTTTGAATTTAATTTGTAGGGAGTCCTACATTAAAAATTAAATTGAAATTTGCTATGGTTGGAAATCGTGAAGAAAGATATTCGTTCGACCTCTTAGAGATATTTTAAAAAATATATATGTGAAAGTCATATCAAGACGAGATTGTTGAAGGTCACATCATAAAATTAAAGATTTTACTGCTTATTATTCGTTATTTTGATATTGTTATCAAGAATAACTTGCTTTTAAATTTTTTTTAATTATAATGAATTTGGATATAATGTATAATTAAACTATTTAAGTTGTCATAATAACCTTTTTTTCTTTCCCCATCATTATTTCATTTATAGTTCCTTAAATTTTAATTATATTGGACTTTGAACATATATGAAAATAATCTTTGTGTTGCATGTTTTAATTTTTTTATTTATTTTTTATTTTTTGGTAATGAAGATAAAAGTAAAATACATGCATTTCACATATCAGTTTAATTTACTTTTCATCTAACTCCGTTGAATAATAATCAAATTTTAAAATAAGGGGAAGGGTTCGATCTTGCTCGATTTTGGCTATATTACTATCCAGTTTTAGCCCAAAGTTAGAAATGACTATAATTTCCTTAATTTCAATCAATTTTGACAATAAAAAGCTAACAGCAGCTTTTTCTTTCCTTTTGATAAAAAGGAATTCACATCCTTCAATTTTTTCTAAAGTGTTTTTGAAACTTGAATTATAAAAGGTTTTGGTTTATTACCTAAAGATTTCACCAGGCATTTGATTGATCTTTTGCTCTAGATCTCAACAATGGTCGATTCCAATACCACCGTTTTTTAGTTTTCAAAATGAAAAGATTGTGATAGTTTTTGTTCTGTTCATTCAATCAACATGGAATTTTCAAAAAAAGCCTTTTGCAGTCGAGGGGATACACATTTTTTATTTAAATCATTTTTGGTAATGCAACAGTTGCCTCTGGGGTTGGAACAAA
>JABUQX010028587.1:30000-40000 GCA_015478945.1 Trachelipus rathkii | reverse complement strand
ATTAAAACATGCAACACAAAGATTATTTTCATATATGTTCAAAGTCCAATATAATGTAAAATTGTAAGGAACTATAAATGAAATAATGATGGGAAAGAAAAAAAAGGTTTATGGACACTGTTAAATATTTAATTATACCATAATATTCCAATTCTTATATTAAAAAACAATAAAGCCAAGTATTCTGATAAACATACAATAACGAATAATAAGCAGTAAAATCTTTATTATGATGTTTTTGACCTTCACAATCTGGTTCTTGTATTACTTTCACGATATATTTAAAATATCTCTAGAGGGTAAACGAATATCTTCTTCACTTCCAACATAGTCAATTTCAATTTAATTTTTTAATGTAGGACTCCACAATTAAATTCAAAAATTGTTGACTCGGAAACATTTTTAAATTTGTAACAAGTGCAACAATAAAGTTTCCCTGATTAACAGGGAAATTTAGAATTAACAATTGAAATATCATCCAGTAATTTAAGAAAGCTTTATTAAATAGATGCTGTAGTTTGCAGGACCTTCCTCTACTCTCGTTGGAAGCATCTTATGTACTTGTTAAATGTTTTAAGTATGAACTCGTAAGATCTAAAGAGCAGTTTACTATCTCCTTGAAAGCGATGGAAAAACATTCTTAATCAATTAGGTCTTTCTGGAGAAATAAGTGAAAAAATAACTAATTCGTAATCGTCTAAAAACAATTTTGGTTTGTTTTGCTGAAAGGACGTGATTACTTAAATAGGTTTAGTTTTATAAATGGATTTTTATGTTATAAGCAAGTTCACTATAAGAAATTCATTTAGTCTTCAAACTTTTAAAATTTTCATTTTTAGCGAAAATTGAGTTAATAAATTACAAAGAACAAAACTAATATTGATTCCTTATGTCAAAACCTTTATAAAACCAGTATTATTTCGTGATTAAATGACCCATTTGAATAAAACATTTTATCGATTATACAAAAGACTCAATTTCATTGTTAATATGAAGTTTGCTTTTAAAAATATAAAAACAAACTAAAATGACCGGTTTAATATACTGTACTGCTACAATCAAACAAATAAAGCTTTAAAGTATTTCTAGATTTCGAATATGCAGGACCTTATCCATTTTTTGCAACCACATTATTCTCTGATGGAAAGAAACGCTGTTTCTTCTTCCGTGTTGCCTTCATAGCAGTACTCCTCGCTTATGCATGTTATGATGCGGAAAATGACCCATATAGGCCAAAATTTCTTGACAAAGTCTTCAGTTCCATTTTAGAAACTAATATATATATATATATATAATATATATATATAATATATATATATATATATAGTATATTTTATATTATATATATATATATATTATATATTAAATATATATATATATATATATGATATATATATTAATATAATATATATAATATATATATATATATATATATATATATATATATATATATATATATAATATATATATATTAATATTATATATAGATATATATTATATATATATATATATATATATATATATATATATAAATATTATATATAATTACGGTTCGTCAAAAATAACGGCCCACTAGGGGTAAATGTATCGCAGAACGGGAATGACCCTAACCCATGAACCCAACACCAACACAGGACGACAGCATCAGTGAATATTAAACCAAACCGCAGAAAGTTTTGCAGTATTGGGGCCGTCCCGCGATTAATTAGGAAAACATAAACCAGCGGAACTAGACCTGGGAGTGGTGGGGGTAGGTTATGGCGGGGATATAATCGAGGGAGGGATCATTCACGAACGAAGCGACTCCAATAAACATGGAGAGGATAGTGCGTCAACTGTCAAGAGAGCAGTGCGTGCAGATAACAACACTATTACGCCGAAGGAAAGGGTACCAAGGCACTGGTCGAAGGTTCGGTGTTAGCGCAACACAACGATTGACGGTGGTCCAACGTACCAGGAAACCTGCCAATGTCGCCGGCGAGGACAAAGGTAGGCCCAGCGGCCACGACACCCGTTGAAAACCGATTTATACGTCTGCGTGCATTAGGTGAGCGCCACACAACGGCACGATATCTGCAGATACAGGTGGCGGAGGTACACGGCACTAGGTTGAGAGACAATACAGTGCGTTGACGCCTTGCGGAACATAATTACCGGCCACGGAGGCCTGCCAATAAGTCCGGTGCACACCTGTACATCGAAGGGCTTGATGGGCATGGGCCGAGATCTCGACACAAACCAAAACACAATCCAATGAACGGTCGACGATGGGCAAAAGTACTCTTTACGGACGAGTTCGAGAGGTCTCTGTATGCTCGGACGGGCGTGTTAGATTATACCAACGACCCACGGAGAAGTTGGCGCAAAGCAATATGCTGCTGGTGCCGCCGTTTGGAGGTGGGTCAGCTATGGCCTGGGGAGGCATCTCTTTATCGAGGACTACTGAGTTGCACATCTTCGATTGAGGTACTCTTACACCCGTAAGGTATATCACAGAAATCCTCGAACCATATGTCGTGCAATATGCCCCCTACATCAGTGACTCTTTCATCCTAATGCATGACAATGCAAGACCAGAGAAGGCACAATGTGTGACGACTACTTTAGGACGGTTCAAATTACGGCGTTGGATTGGCCAGCATATAATCCGGACCTCAACCCAATCGATCATTTGTGGGATATCCTGAAACGTTGGATCCGACAGCTGCAATCCCCTCCACGGAAACCTCCCGGACCTGCGACAGACACTGCAAGACGTATGGGATCAAATCACTGTCAAGGACATTCGCTCACTCATCGGCAGCATGCCAGGACGGTTTCAAGCATTCATCCGTGCAAGAGAGTGTCATACATGGTATTGAGACAGACTCAACACCCCTTTGACGGTGTCAAGCAGTTATCCGTGCCAGAGGGTGTCATACATGGTATTGAGACAGACCCAACAACCCCCCGGGCCGTCGCCGTTGTACCAACATATGTGTGTTTTGCAGCGGCTAAAACCTCCGAACCTACTGCGAGACACCTTTAGCTGCCACCTTGGTCTTCACACTCTATCAACCTACGACTCTGGAGAGGAATCCCATATGTTATTTTCAATGTCCAACAAAGTGTCTTCGCGTTCTTCAACCATTTCTATCCTTCCTTCGCCACGTAACCTTGTGGTGCGTTAATTTTGGGACGAGTTAAAATTTATATTATAGATATATATTATATATATAATATATATATATAGTTATTATATATATATATATATATATATATATATATATATATATATATATATATATAATATATATTATATATATATATATATATATATATATAATATATATATATATATATATATAATATATATATTATATATAATATAATTATATATAATAATATATATATATATAATATATATATATAAGAAGATGACGCATTTAGTAGCTTTCCTGATAGGGAAGGCGGGAATTTGTGAGGAGTATTGGTTGTGGGCTTTGCCCAAGGGAATTGAAACACCACACCACATTGACGTGATAACACAGTGAGGCTTCGTCGTAGGTCGCGTGAAATCTCTAGTCATCTTTTTCTGACATGCGACCAGTTCTCACTGCATAATTGTTCTTCTATTATTATTTTTTACTGTTCCGATTAATCGTACGCACCTCCCTAATCTAATAATAATTAATAATAATAAATAATAATAATAATAATAATAATAATAATAATAATAATAATATAATATAATATAATAATAATAATAATTAATAATAATAATGATATAATAATAATAATAAGTATTAATAATAATAATAATAAATTATAAGAATAATTATATAATATATATATATATATATATATATATATATTATATATATATATATATATATAATATATATATTATAATATATATATATATAATATATTATATATATATAAATATTATATATATAATGGTATATATATATATAATATAATAATATATATATAATATATATATAATTATATATATATATATATAAATATAGATATATGATATATATATATATATATAATATATATATATATATATATATATATATATTAATATATAATTATATATATATATATATAATATATATATATATAATTATATATAATATATATATATATATATATATATATATATAATATATATATATATATATATATATATATATATATATATATATATATATATATATATATATATATATATATATATATATATATATATATATATATATATAATATATATATATATTTAACTAAACCACAATAATAATATAAAAAATAATTATGATAATAAGAAATAATAATAATAATAATAATAATAATAATAATAATAATAATAATAATAATAATAATAATAATAATAATAATAATAATAATAATAATAATAATAATAATAATACAATAATAATAATTTAATAATAATAAAATAACAAAAAGTTTTATCATAAAAATTAAATTTTATTAAAGGTAAATAAAAATGTTCAAAACTGGAACCCCTTTTATCAACAATATACAAACTCGATCTTGGATTTTAAATCTGCTTTTTTTGTCTCCACTCATCCCTCTGTTTTTTTATTATATTTGTTTAATAAAAAAATTTGAAAATGAAATCACCTTTATGGAGCAAGTTCCCTTAAAAAATTTTCCTCTTAGTTAAGAATTTCTTGATTGAAAGGATTTCAATGTCCTTGAGCTGTAGGCCATTATAATGACTATGATAAAATTTGTGATTATTTATGGATAGCTTACACATGCTTTGTACTAGGTTGAAGAAACGTTATGACAGAATATTTGGTACACCAAAATGATTTAAGAAATGTATATTTGATCTTTCCTATTCTAAAAACAATAAATATAAAGCATATATAACTTCTTATAAAAAAATATTAAAAAAAAGTTAAAATATCTATTTCATATTTGTAATTTGTACATTTTAAATTAAATTTTATATAACAGTACATCCAAATTTTGTGGAATCCAAAAGCAACTTGATTTTGTATCATAAAATGTTTTGCATTTGTTTCAAATACGTTCGCTTCCTCTGGAGTTTTAGTTTCGTCCTATATTATGATTAAAACAATAGGGAACGATCACATTTCATTCAGGGAGGAGTTTTAGATTTTAATATCTCTAAAGAATGTTTCATTTAAAAAATTAATTTTCTGGTTTGTTGTTATTTGTCTAAATAAGAGAGAAAATGACGAAATATTATACTATGATGGAGTGGGAAAGTTTTGATCAGCTTAAAAAAAATATATCTTAATCTGCAGGTAATAGCTTAACTGAACCCTACCTAAGACATTAACAATTCAGCGTAAGGTTTGATGCTCCTTCATAATGTACTTCATCACTGTCCATAAACCCCCAAATAATCAAAATTATCTTTATGCGCAAAGACAGTCGTTAATGTATATATTTGAACTGACCAAAATCTACTTTTTTATTTCTGACCAAAGGTCTGTAAAAGAAAAGTTGCTTGATTCATTGTTAGTTAAAAAATAAAATCCACAAAGATAGTTTATTGTGCGGATGTACACTTATTCTAGCGCTGTTTTATTGGTAAATCTCGTAGTAATGGTAATTAAAATAAAAAATCATTAACAAAATTTTTAATGTATTAGGTCCATTGGCATTGTTTTTGGCAATGTACCTTTCAAAATGTAAATCAAAGATTTTGTTAAAACTGCAAGACTTTTTGATTTTTTTTCATTCTAAAGTTACTGTCAGCCATAGGTTCTTTAATTTGCAATGAATAATTCTTAAAACATAATTTTCAATTAATTGATTACCCTTGAAATACGTGGTTAATTCTTGCTACTGAATCAACTTTTCATTTTACTATGAATAGGTTAAGATCTCTCTAATAGTTGTATGAGACGTACCTATCTCATGTTTGTTATATCAGTGTGAGCATTGTCATTACATTTTCCTAATACACATTTCCACTTTCAAATACCGTTCAAAAACAATTTTCCTAGTCACAAATTTAAATTTTCAACAATGAAGTTTTGGTTCACAGTCGTTATTCACACCTTCAAACATGAATCGTTCCACAAATATATTTCATTTTACATCTATTTTCAATGTGGAAAGTTGTTGTACATCATGAATAAAAGATGACAATCAATAAAATTACATTCCTTTTCTTTAACCCATTAACTACAATGCAACATCTACATCATGCCTTCTGCCACTCGCCAAAGTTATCATTTACATATAATAAATGAATGAACGTAGTTCATAACTTGTTTTGCCATATAAAATAGGCAAGTGATTTTAGACATACGCAAACACACAAATTGCCATTTTCGTTTGCAATTAATTGCCATTGCAATTAAGAAGAAAGATTGCGTAAGAGTTCAGATGACATAAAAATCGTCATTTTTACTTATTATTGACAGTTATAGGTGATTCTAAGAATTACTTATAGGATTAAAAATGTAGAAGGAAAATATGGTTGATGTTTCTACCTTGGGAATTTCTTTTTTTGGTTTTGTTTTTTTTAAATAAAAATAGGAAATGTGCTGTAGGTGTCCTAAGAAAAAGTTTGTATATATTTTTATATTTTGTTTTTTTTTTAATAATATTTTTCTTTTCAAATATTTACATCCTCTCTGAATTAGTTTTCGCCATTGTCAGTTCTCAGTAACTTCAGAAATATTTGACTTTGGCTTCTGCATGTTATTCATGATGAATGTGCTGTAGTTTTAATTGCACGGCAATTTATTCATTGAAATATAAATGAATCAAACATATTTAAAGTAGAACATAAAATTCATGGAATTTCAAAATAAAATATTTCAAAATCACTAGAAGGCAATTGTTAAGGAGAATAAGTATTGATAGAACATATGACAATCTAGAACAATCACACTCTTTCCTCTATTAGGAGTAAACACTTGAAAGATCATGCCATTGAACAAGATGTGATTAACCAGTAATTTAAATTTTCTCCTAAACAGTTTTGGAGAAAATAAAAAAAAAGTAAAGGTGTGGTATTGTTAATGGTTTAAAAAAGTTTTCAGTGGAATAGGTGAGATAAATAGTATCGTGTGGAAAACGACTAGTGTGATGTTATGTTAAGAAAGCCACAGTGCGTAGTGCAAATTGGATGAGTCAACTTACGAGTTTCTATTTGCTCGTATGATGGTTAGATAACATTGCATCATTAATGAATATTATTCCGTAGAGATTTATTTGGCAAATCGTTTCATAAAACGTACATTACATTTCTGATATACATATAAACAAGCTATTTGTATGGAAGTAAAGCTAAAGTGAACATTTTTTATATATGCAGAGCAGCGCCTCTCAAGGGTAGTTGGAGAAAAATAGCTAGTTAAAATAATAAGCAATTATAAAATCGAGGAATAATTTTGTGCACTGTAATTATATTCACCGAAAAAAAATTTCAACAAAATAAAAATTCATAAATAGTATATTGAGTTAGAAAATAAAATTCATGGTTTATTTGAAACTAATTGCTAAATACGGAATGTTTTATAATTAAATAAATTTGAGAATCAAAACAATTGCATCCCACATATGATTCTTTCACACGGAAGCAAAGTAAATGTTAAAGGAAATTGCTTGAAAAGATTCACGGAACTATTTGTTAGTCTTATTACCATTTTAAATGACCAACCTGAAAAACACTTTATTAACATTGATGCAAAGCTTATTTGATTTATTTAAAACTGATTTACCTTAACATCTGCATATATTATATAACCATAATAAAAAAAAAAAAAAAAAATTTTTTTACACAAAACACTCAAACGATATTTTCTTGATGATTTTTTTTTTTTTTTTTTTTTTTTATTTGCTAATTTTTTTTTTTTTTTTTTTCAAAAATATAAATTTGCAATGAAATTTATCTTCAATCTCGTTGGCTAAATGGTTCTGGAAATTCAAAGTGGGCTAGTTAAAAATAATTAATATAAAATCCTCGATATGTCCGCAAAGTGTTCCAAATACATATAACGTAAGACTTGTTTGCGAATTCGAGATTGGCAGAATGATTTGTACCTGACCCAACTTTGGTGGGGAGAAAGTTTTAAATCGCAACAGCCATATAGTTAATTTATCGTAAAGCTGCTTCTCTTTACTTCTTTACTAAAAATCATTATTATTTTTTGTTATATGTAGATTTATTTCTTTATATATATATATATATATATATATATATATATATATATATATATATATATATATTATATATATATATATATATATATATATATATATATATATATTATAATTATGAATAAAATTGACCCACACATAGGCAGTTTATTTACACCCTTTATCTATCATTAACAACCACCAAAACATGAACAAACTACAACTTGCAATTAAAATTCACAAATTAAAACATCAATGAACAACACAAAAACTCTATGGGAAATACAGACATTACTTACTAAATGCATCACTGACATAGCTAAGAAGTTAAGAAGGCACACACCCAGCATACACCCTTAATATTCCTTTCTTGGATATTTACTTTGTATAAATCAAAACATAGAACAACCTATCAAAACAACAAACCGCTTAAAACTATAAAAATTAGCAACTACCATTAAGCCAGAAACGAAATTTACAAACTTTGAAAGTAACCCTACATAAATATCAACCTTCAAAAGCATGATAAAACTCGCCGCACATACATAATCAACATATATTTTCCCCATTCAATTTGGAAATATTTCCCCAACAATTAACAACAAACCAAACCATACTTTTAAGCCACAATCACCAACCTAATTCATGGGAGTAAACTCAGTGCTCACACACAGCGTGGTTGCCACGAATAGTTATCCTAGCCAGAGATATTCACATTCTTAAAAGGAAAACCTTTTTCTGGGGGAAAAATTTTCCTGAACTTCGTGAACTACATAAAATCAACTTGCAACACTTCAATGCAACCAAACTCAATCCGACCCAGATATACCTTTCTCATCTTCATCCACTACATCCAAACTTGATTAGTAAAATCGAAAAAGTCTTAAATGCCTGATTTATTCCAATAGCTTGCACAATATATAGCCAAGCAAAATTTATCAAAAAGATAAAAACGATTCACAAACAACAAAAAAAGCTAACTGCGACAAACTTTACACCTGCATAGAAACCATTGATACAACAAAGAATCACTTAACTCTACCTCCTTGTCATCAAGCATTGATACCTCATCTAAAAACAATACTCAAAGCATCAGTCTTTTACATACCAGAGAATACATGAAACATTTACCTTTATTAGCTCTGAAGCGTGAACTATTTAAAAAAAGGAACAATATATCTTATTATATCCAGTCTTTACATACCAGAGAATACAGGAAAACATTTGAACCCTTCATTAGCCCTCTGAAATCTGTTGAACTATTTAAAAAAGGAACAATATACTCAATATATGATAGCAAAGAACCCGCAACCTTATTTTACCACAGTAGTAAACTCATAGTACAAAAATTTAACATTAATAGTAAAGCAAAAATCAATCAGATTCAAAGAGTACTATCAAAAAAACCTAACTAGCCCCTAGTGATAAAAAAACTTAGCAAGACATCAAGCGTCTTCAGGACTACAAAAACCAAACCAAACACTATAGACAAAGCCCTAAAACCCAAACAAACAATCTCCGACCCCATAGACAATCTTGCAACATCCTAGCATAAAAAATTTCAAATATAACATTTATGCTAAGTCAAAATAAAAATGTAAACTATCAGAACAACTCAGACTGACTTGTGTAGGACAAAACCCAAACCCCTCTTTCACCACACAAGACATCACAACAGGAACTACATCACTGAACAAACTTCAATAACTGGTCTCAATAATGTCTCTAATCTACATTTAAATTGCATAGGACCGACAGCCATGCCACACCTAGCCAAAATATTATATAAATTGTGGGAATGCAATTTCATTCCCTCTAATTGAAAATAAACAGTAATGATACCCATACTAAAACCTAA
>JABUQX010028587.1:0-5000 GCA_015478945.1 Trachelipus rathkii | reverse complement strand
ACGAGATTTATTACTTTGTACCCGATATCTTTTGACACATGAGAAGGGTGACGAGATTTATTACTTTGTTCCCCTTATGTCCTTACTTAACATCTGTTTTTATCTTAAACAGTAGTTTTATTATTATTATTATTATTATTATTATTATTATTATTATTATTATTATTATTATTATTATTATTATTATTATTATTATTATTATTATTATTATTATTATTATTATTATTATTATTATTATTATTATTATTATTATTATTATTGTTATTATTATTATTATTATTATTATTATCATTATATCAACTATATATGTATATGTACATAACAAATCTAACATACCACACACACACACACACACACATACACACACACTCACAATAATTATAGACACTTTACTTAATACATTAGCCTGGCAATCATCGTACTAACTTACTGATCACATGACTGCTATTTCTATGATGTCAACAAATGTGTAACATTTTCTAAACCTTGTTGGAAGACATTTACATTTTTCACATGTTTAATATAAACATTTCGTTTTGTTATGTATTTTCTTTTACGTTTCTATTATTCCTTATATTTATATTTTGTTAAAAGTTAGTTATTTATTTATTTATTATAGTTTTATTTATTTTTATTTTTATTTATTTAAAATAATCTATATATTTTTAAAAACTTATTTATTCTGTTTAAAACATTTTTTTTTAACTAAAATTTCTTTCATTTTATGTTTATAACTTAAATTTTTTGCATTTTTACATACCCTAAAGCAGTAAATCAGTAAATCAGTTAATCAAACCACCCACCCCACCCTCCTACCCTTCCATGATCTATTGATCTATTGATCTATTGATCTATTGATCTATTGATTCAAGTCATATTTTGTATAACATAACACAAAAACTTTTATTTATTTTTGCTTATTCTGTTTAAAACATTTTGTTTTAACTAAAATTTATTTCATTTTATGTTTATAACTTAAAATTTTTTGCCTTTTTACATACCCTAAAGCAGTAAAACAGTAAATCAGTAGATCAAACCAACCACCCACCACCCTCCTACGCTTCCATAATCTATTGATCTATTGATCTATTGGAACTATTGATTCAAGTCATATTTTGGTATAAACATAACATAAAAATAAGCTCTTCATATACATATATCATACAGTCCAACGAATAAATACTAGTATAACAAAGTTTTCACATCAATAAAGCTAACATATCATAACATGAACTAAGAATATAATATACAAAAACAAACCTAACATAGCTTACGAACGAGTAAACTGATAACATTAGCAAAGTTCCCTACTTAACAACAGTAAGTAACTAACATTACCAACGAAACGTAAGCGATTTACACTTTGTCAAGCATATCTCTAACATATCAATGTTAATTTTTACATTAACATAGTAATAGTTAACTAAAATTAAAAGTTTCAACTTACCAGCAGAAGTCAGCATAGCAATCTCAATCTTTACTATACACAACCGCACAAAATTATATTATTATTATTATTATTATTATTATTATTATTATTATTATTATTATTATTATTATTATTATTATTATTATTATTATTATTATTATTATTATTATTATTATTATTATTAATATATCACATTGATCTCACAACACCAATAACGCGTGCGATCACTTTGCCTGCAGGTCCACAACTAGAACACTGGTTGGTAAATTGCTCTCTACCCGACACCTAAACATTACGCAATTTTAGTACGCTCAAGGGATAACCAATCAGAGAACTGTATTTGTTATGCCATCACGGACAGCCAATGAAATTCGAGGAATGACTCATTAATCTTAATATCTTTTGACACATGAGAAGGGTAACGAGATTTATTACTTTGTTCCCTTTGTCCTTACTTAACATATGTTTTTATCTTAAACAGTAGTTTTATTATTATTATTATTATTATTATTATTATTATTATTATTATTATTATTATTATTATTATTATTATTATTATTATTATTATTATTATTATTATTATTATTATTATTATTATTATTATTATTATTATTATTATTATTATTATTATTATTATTATTATATCAACTATATATGTATATGAACATAACAAACCTAACATACCACACACACACACACACACACACACACACACACACACACACACACACACACACACACAATAATTATAGACACTTTACTTAATACATTAGACTGGCAATCATCGTACTAACTTACTGATCACATGACTGCTATTTCTATGATGTCAAGCAGATGTGCAACATTTTCTAAACGTCGCTGGAAGACATTTACATTTTTCACATGTTTAATATAAACATTTCGTTTTGTTATATATTTTCTTTTACGTTTCTATTATTCTTTATATTTATATTTTGTTAAAAGTTAGTTATTTATTTATTTTAGTTTTATTTATTTTTATTTTATTTATTTAAAATAATCTATATATTTTTTAAAAACTTTTATTTATTTTTGCTTATTCTGTTTAAAAAGATTTTGTTTTAACTAAAATTTATTTCATTTTATGTTTATAACTTAAAAATTTTTGCGTTTTTACATACCCTAAAGCAGTAAATCAGTAAATCAGTAAATCAAACCACCCACCCCACCCTCCTACCCTTCCATGATCTATTGATCTATTGATCTATTGATTCAAGTCATTTCGAGTATCATTTTGAGGGAAACATAACATAAAAATAAAGTTCTTTATACACTGATCAACGAATATATGCTAACGTAGCAAAGTTTTCCCATTAATAAAGCTAACATAACATCACCTGAACTAAGAATATAATGTACAACAACAAACCTAACATACCTTAAGCACGAATAAACAGCTAACATCAACAAAGTTCCACACTTAACAACAGTAAAGTAACTAACATATCATACAAAAACGTAACCTATTTACACTTTGTCAAGCATATCTCTAACATAATGTTAATTTTACATTAACATTGTAATATTTAACAAAATTTATCATAACATTGTCTAATTATCATACAGACTCGAATATATGCTAACGTAACAAATTTTTTACATTAATAAAGCTAACATAACATAACCTGAACTTAGAATATAATGTACAACGACAAACCTAACATACCTCACGTATGAATAATCTGCTAACATTCACAAAGTTCGATACTTATCAAAGGTGAAGTAGCTAACAACACATACAAAACTCAATGTATCCCAACTTTTCCAACATACCAGCAACAGCTAAAGCAGTATTATCTAACAAAATCCCTTAACAAAATGACCAATCTATCAAAGATACCAACATCTTGAACTGTGAATTGACACTACCTTCATCAAAATGCAACTCATATCAAATATAACATTATTTTGAACTATGAATAAACGTAGACATTAGCAAAATTCTCGGATAAGCCTAACATTACTCAGCAAAAACTTAACCTATACCCACGATTCTAACACAACATAGCCAGTTAACAAAGTTAACTTATCATTTCTCTATCAAATCAGTTTTAATTTCACATTGTCATAGAAATATATAAAAAAACATAACAGAAAATAAAATATATATAATATATATATATATATATATATATATATATATATATATATATATATATATATATATATATATATATATATATATATATATATATATATATATATATATATATATGTGTATATATATAGAATATATATATATACATAAATATATATGTTATATATATATATATATAATCGACCAAAATATTATTATTATTTTATTATTATTTTTACATATATAATCAACGAAAATATTATTATTATTATTATTATTATTATTATTATTATTATTATTATTATTATTATTATTATTATTATTATTATTATTATTATTATTATTATAATAATATTATTATCACACATAGATCTCACAACACCAATAACGCATGCGAATCACTCCTGTCAGCAGGCTCACAAACCAGACGAAAAAGATAATTAGTTTTGAAGGGGAATAAACAAAGAACGGGTATCAATTACATGAACATCTGTTGCTTTGTTCTGACAATGATATGAATTCGGTTACAACATCTGTTACATGAAGGGTAAAAATTGCGATGCGTATAAACATGTATGCAAACACACACACACACACACACACACACACACACACACACACACAATTATTGACACATTTACTTTATCTATAATTCCTTTATTTACTTCAACTCAGTTTTAATTATTCCTTTATAATATACGTTATAGTATATATGCTCTCATAGATAGATCTTATTATTATTATTATATATTATATATATATATATATAGTTATTATATATATTATTATTATTATTATTATATATATATATATATATATATATTAATATACATATATATATATACATAATGTTAGTAAACACATTTAATAATAAGATATCTTTTAATACTTGTAATCATCAATCAATTATTCACTGTAGTTACATTTGATTATTTTTGTTTTCTGATTATCCTTTCCTTATAATATATATATATATATATAAAATATATATATATATATTATATATATATATATATATATATATATATATTTATTTATATTGTATGTGTGTGTTATTTTTGTATATATTTTTTATATGTATATATATATATATATATATATATATATATATATTATATATATAAAGAAGAATAATAAAAACTTAAAAGAAAATAATAAGAAAACGAAATGTATTAAGTAAAGTGTCAATAATTATTGTGTGTGTGTGTGTGTGTGTGTGTGTGTGTGTTTGTATACATGTTTATACGCATCGCAATTTTTACCCTTCATGTAACAGATGTTGTAACCGAATTCATACCATTGTCAGAACAAAGCAACAGATGTTCATGTAATTGATACCCGTTCTTTGTTTATTCCCCTCCAAAGCTAATTATCTTTTTCACACGCCTTTGAATGGCTTGTTTCTCACGTTCTTTGTATCCACCCTCTCAAGAGGGTAACAGATGTTGTAACCAAACCCTTTGTTCTTTGTTAAAG
>JABUQX010028586.1:20000-27268 GCA_015478945.1 Trachelipus rathkii | reverse complement strand
CTAACTAAGATTTTAAGTGATAGATTACTAAACCATTAGGCAGAGTTATCTATGGAATATCTAGATCTTATTCAAAGAGCAAAAAAATCTTTGAAATCAACAAATTCAGGTAAGGCTAATGTAGATTCAAAACTGTAGTTGATAATCATACGCTTTGAAAACCTTCATGCCGGTCTTTAGATGATTTTGCCGAATACTTTACAAAATATCGAAACTGCTATAAGCTTCGGAGAGCCTAGATTATACTTTGCAATATTGCTAGCACGAGTTATCAAGAACTTGCAACAAACCCGTTCGTTTGGACCTATATAGATTACACAATTGAACAAAAAAGTCTTTGAATGATAAAAGAACTAAAAAAAATTAATATATAAATACAATTGTGTAACTACATAATCCTTACCTTGGGTTTGTTGGTTATTCAAAGACTTTTTTGGTCCTTGAGGTAGCTCTATTAGTTTTAAAGATAACTCGGCCTTTTTGGCTTTATTAAATTATAACTAACTTATTAGGTTAAATTTGTAAGGTGAGTAGGAGGTAAAGAGAATAGAGGTAGGTTGATAAAGGTTGAGAAAGGGAAAATTACAATTAACCTACTAACTCTTTACATTTTGATTAAAATTTTTGATATCACAAGCACGACTAAATAGGACGGTTTTTGAATTTGAAGTGTTTATAGTGATTTTGGCGTTTAGGGAATTCTTGTAATTATACCCAGTATTGGCAAAGTACAAATTCCACTAAATAATATAAGTTGATACTTATGACTTTTTTATATCTTACATCCTAATAGGTACTAAATTAAATAATAGAAGAGACATTAAGCTCGAAAGTATATAATAGTTATTATATCCTAAATAAACTAACAAAACAAGCAAAATAGAAGTATATAAGTGGAAGTATATAATAGTTTTTATTAAAACACTTTAAAATATTTCATTGGCCATGTACATTTATTCTATATTTTTACTTGTCTAATAACATTTGAATTATCTAGGTACTATTATATGCAAGTTGAAACAATAAGCGATAAAAATATATAAATTTCACTAAAAGATTGTAATTAGATTTAACATTTATTACAGTCGCAAAAAAGAATCCACGTAAAGTTTTGTTATTTATGGGACGATCCGAAGAAATTAAGATGCAGGCGGGTAGTGAATGTTTAAAAAGCTGCTTGAAAACATTTTTTTATCGTTGATTAATACTTACGAATGAGGAGTTGGAGTCTCAATAAATAAATTTCTTCTTGTTATGTTTTCATTTATATTTTTATTTTCTTTTATATATATAATATACATAACCAATAAATAAATAAATCATTTGGGTTCAACTCTTCTTGTGAACGGTCGCGTAATTATAACGATCTAAGGAAACCGTTCGTGTAAGTATGAAGAACGTCCCAATGGCCAAGATAAAATAGTGCTAGGTCACGTTTTTGAAAAATATTTCAAACGATTTGTACATCTTTTAAAATTTTGGCAATTTAATTAAGGTTAAATATTTCATTATTATTAAAGTTTAATTAATAGTTCAAAATGGTTATTAAAGTGTATTTGCTATGATATGTCATGCAGTCCAAGGAGGTAAGTTTTTATTATGTGATTCTTGCACGGATTTAAATTATTAAGCAAGGCAATCAGGGACATTTTTACGATGAGCTTAGATTGATGGTATTCTTTCGCTGGTCATCAAAATAAAGGGTTAAATCTTAGTATTTGAAGCCAAAGCAAACATTAAAATTAAATTAAAATCTTTTTTCATTTAGGATAAGCCCTAGGGCCTACACAATGAAATTTTGTGATAACCCTTAAGATTTCTATTAACATTTTCCTATTCATAAAACTGAAATAAGAGATTAGGTAAGAACATTACACTTAGAGTAATCATAGCAGTTAGAAGTCACATCAAGACTGTGTATTGTTGAGTTAATTTTATTATAAAAAACATTTTCTTTTTTATTAATAATTCAATGTTTCGAAGACTACAAATGCAACTCTTGCCACGTTATTATTATTATTTATTATTTTTGTTATGATTTGGTTTTAGGATCCATAAGTTCAGGTTATTGATATGTTTTAAGTATACACATCAATCTGTCTACTTAAATAAATCTTTAAGTTAATTGTAGATTTGTTAGGACCTAAACCGAAAGCGTTCGATATAGCAACGCTGTTTTCGTCATCATGCATGGGTAGAAAAATAGTAAAAAAAATTTTTATTGCGTTAACACGATTCTTTTTTTTGACGAAATATCGAGTATTTTTTTCCGATAATCGGGTTTTTTTTAATCTTTAGAACCCATGTCAAATACTAGAACAGTGTTGCCAAACCTCTCTCATATATAAATTTAATAAGCCAACGCAAAAAAAAAAAATAAATAAAATAAAAAAATTTGAACTAAAAAAAAGAGTTGATATTATACCAAGTAACTAAAATTTCGTTTATAAAAATATCGTAAAATTGCAAGGTAATGGTAATGTTGCTAATATATATATAATATATATATATATTATACAGACAAACATATTACATATATTATTATATATATATATATATATAATATAATAATATATATATACTATAATATATATATATATATTAGCACATTACCTTACCTTGCAATTTTACAGAAAAACCAATTACATATTTTGAATCTGCGTATAAAGCTTATTACCAGAATGTAAAAAAAAAAATAAAAAAAATAAAATAAAAAAAATAAAATAAAAGTAAAGAAATTAGAAAAATAAATTTCATATTTGGAATCAGCGTATAAAGCTTATTATAAGGTAAGTCGTTTTATGATTTAAAACTAAAGAACACCCTAGAGTAGACCGCATAGATATCAGGAGTCGGGGTCTCTCGGCCTCTAGGTGGACGACGGGGGGGACTTCGTTCCCCCTCTGTCCCCATCGGCTCGAGCCCCCTAATGGAATTATATGTTTCCTTGAACTTTAATATTATTTAGGGGGCTCGAGCCGATGGGGGACAGAGGGGGGGACGAAGTCCCCCCGTCGTCCACCTAGAGGCCGAGAGACCCGACTCCTGATATCTATGCGGTCTACTCTAGGATATTCGTTAGTTTTAAATCATAAAACGACTTTACATATAATAAGCTTTATACGTGATTCCCAAATATAATAATTACTTGTTTCAAAAGTCTAATACTTTTCGAGATAACTCTCCTGGGTTCCCTTTTATGATTATATATATATATATATATATATATATAATATATATATATATATATATATATATATATATATATATATATATATAAAATTATATATATGAATATGATATATAATAATATAATAAAAATAATAATAATAATAATAATAATAATAATAATAAGTTAGGACAGGTTACATAGATTTAAATAAATAATTATGATTTGCTGTGAAGCTTTTTATTGCAAAACAAGTTTTCTTTTCACTTTTATTAAATAAAATTGTGTTGTTAGGCTATTAGATATCATTAGTAGCGGTTTAAGCATGGCTTTGTCATAGGCTTTGTGTTTTAGTGCTGCCAAAAATTAAATTTGACAACAGTGTTTCATAGGTATAACAACAAATCGATTGATTTTCTTAAATCGATTTTTTAGGAATCTGTTAAACTCAACTAAATTACCAAAAAAAAAAAAAAAGTAATAGTAGAGCAGAGGGGGGGATTCACCCCCGATTTTTATTAAAATCACAGGATTTACTATAAAAAAAAATAATAATGAAGAACAGTAAAAAAATCGCAGTCTCTTTAGGAAAAAGTTAACGCCTCAAAAAAAAAATGAATATTACCAAAACTAGATAATGATTTAAGTCTTTAGGAAAAAAGTTACAGCCTCCTAAAGTTTAAAAATTTTCCCTAAAGGTTTTCTTTAAAATAAAATAGTGGATCTCTTGCTCGTTTTAGGGGCCATTCTAGTTGAGGTTATGGAAAGATTTGTTAAGATTTGTTAGATTTTCTCTGTGTATATTTAACAAAACTTATCATAACCTGAACTAGAGGGCCTGAAATGAGACCTAACTTGATGGATCAAAAATGAATAGTCTATGAGATTTTTAAACAACTTTGCGAGGCTGTAACTTTTTTCCTAAAGAGACCGCCGATTTTTGTTTTGATATATTTCTTCATTATTATTTTTTTTAGAGTATATCCTGCGTTTTCATAAAAAGCCAGTAACAATGACCAAAATAAGATTATTAGTGGAAATTTTTTTTTTTTTATACTATGCTAAGCTCCACAATTACCCGAAACACTGTCCAGTCAAAACTAAAATTGAAGTTAAAGTTACCTTCACAGAAAACACGGAGATTTATTACGTTATAGAAATTACTACTACAAAATCCTAGGAAATGGATTTAGAGCAGAAAGGGGCAGGGACAGAGAATTCAATGCATATTTAAAAAAATAAAAAATTAATTAAAACATAATATAAAAAATAATAAATTAAATTGAAATAGAAATAAAATTATGAAATTTTCTAATGTTTTGCGGTGACTCTATTGGGAAGCTGCGCACCCTATAAGTGCTGTTGGACACATATTGGAATACATTCCTCTTGCAATACTTCTTGTATGGCAAGCTATTTCCTTTTTATGAACAAATAGGGTCCTGGAACAGAAAAGGAATTATCTACTTACTAAGAGGATAAGCACTTCACAAGGCATTTCACGCTATCAATAAGAAAAAATTCTGAGCGCGAAAGTAAGTTCCCATCATTATTTATTGTTCACTAGCGTTCATGCCCATTGTCTCAGGCAGTGCTAAAATATAGCTTTCCATGTCACAGCACTTCAAGTAGATCGTTTATGTAGTAAGATAATCCTCCTACCAAATGGGACAGATTTTCTTCAAATTCAATACATTTACATTGAGGAATTTAAGCCTCCATCCATTGAATGCTGGCATTCCTTTCTGTTCAAAGCCGTTTTTACAATTACTCTGCCCCCATATACTGTATAGGTTCTATAATGTCATGGCTTATTACCAAAAACTTTCCTTGTACAAACTAAATGAATTTTCCCTGCAGATTAATTAATTTTGTTACAATGCGTCTGTATGTCATCAGGGTCATCATCTTGATGTAAGTCATTATTAGCAGAGTATACTGTCCAATTATTCTCTTGTTGAGGTGACTTCCAGTAAGGTCTATGGTCCTCATGCAAGATTAGCCCCTGAGGAAATACTCATTATCACAGAAATATGATCACTGCCCAGATATGGGCCGATTGAAATGCAGACAGTAAAAAAATTTAAAATTCCATATTACCTAATACATATCCAATATTGTAGTTTAGCAGTGTGAGGATCATATCTGGTTGTCAAGACTGGAGGAGTTCATAAGCTGATTCTTTTCAGATAATGACAGGATAGAAGAAAGAGCTTCACCTGCCCTAATTTCTCACTGTTATGGGAAGAAGGTTCCCAGAATGGTTGATAAACATTCATATCCCGTATTATAAATTGTGGATGTCTAATATTTTCATAATATATATATATATTATATATATATATATATATATATATATATATATATATATATATATATATATATTATATATATATTATATATATATATATATATATATATATAATATATTATATTATATATATATATGGCCGTATATTACGTATATACAGTATATATTAAAGTTCTTACAAGGATTATAAACTAAGAAGAAGGGAACCCACGTAGCAGCCACTATTTCCAGTTTTAAATATGTAGCTATTAGCGATTGTTCTGAATATCTATTTCAATATTTACGTATCGCAAAAGAAATGTTATACAAATAATTTTTTTTTTTTTTTATATTCATGAATGCGAATGCGGATGCAAAATATGTTTAAGTATTCACAAATATGAAAACCCTAATAATTTTTTCTTAATATCTGTGAATGGGATTTAGATTTTTTTGGTACTTTTGTAATTAACTGATATATTTTTAACTTTCAAAAAAAAATTTTAGCTGTGTTTTTGTCATAAATTTCCTATCTCTTATTTGTCTTATGTCCAGAATCTCTATATACCTATGCTCTTTCCTTTTTCTTTAGAAAGTTTTTAAATCAAGATTTTACATTTTCAATTTTATTTAATTAACTAAATAAAATTGTGTAAATCTTGATTTAAAAATTTTTTAAAGGAAAAGGAAAGAGCATAGGTTATAGATATTCTCAACATAACAAATAAGGAGAAAATTTATGACAAAAAACACAATTAAAAATTGTTTAAAGTTAACAATATATTAGTTAATTACAATATTTAATTATTCAATATATTTAATGCATTAATAATAGAATTTCTTCCAGTTGTAAGATCCTTTCTAGTTGAACTCTTTGATGAAGTAGATATCTTTTAGTTGCCTTTTTAATAATTAACTGAATGATTACTATATTTTAGTTTCTAAATTTTTTAGTTTATAACTTTTAATATATTTCAGAGGTGGGCGATTTAAATTGTAAAAGGGCAAATAGGCTTTTTACAGTCCGAGAATCAAAAACAAGAAAGACAGGGTGAGAGGTGTTGAAAATTTCAGAGAAAAATTTCAACTTCATTAATAAACAAAAAAAGCTTTAGAAGAAAAGTCGATAATGTTAATAAACATGAATTTAAAGATTAATCTTACGTAATTACCATGAAACCACTTTATATAAAATAAAAATAAATTTAAATAAATAATTTAAATCACTACGAAAATAAATAAAATTTGGCAAATGATTGAAAAACAAAAACTTAATATGAGGATACGGTAATATAAATTCAGAATTACTAATTCGTTATTACTAATATTAAAACCTATTTATACTGGACTGATTTATTCATGGCTATAATTTAAATGAAATAGTTCAGTGGGGGAAGAATAGTAAAAGTATGTCACTGACGGTGGTAAATATAAGTATTGTATAGTTAACACCAATAAAATGAATACATCCTTAAATTTAGTTTTATTTGAAGTTCAATGCCCTTCAGTTCATCATGATGACTGGGGCAAGAAAAGATGATGTTTCACCCCTTATGAATCAAATTTCAAACTCAGAAACAAGAAATAAACCGAAATAAGTTCAGTCAATGCAGAAAAAGTGTACACTTTTGGTCTATCTAGCTATCATCCTATAGCTCTAACTTTCTATTTTTGTCAAAAAATCTTTTGAAACTTTCCTCAAGGTCTCATTTCCTGAATCATGTGGAATTCTCATTCTCTTCTTTCCTAGATCATCAGTATAGCTTCTATTGCTCAACCACACCGCGCAGAGTAATGAGGTGACATAAT
>JABUQX010028586.1:0-15000 GCA_015478945.1 Trachelipus rathkii | reverse complement strand
ACCTCCCGCGTGTATGGTGGCTCAGACTGATTAGTGTGTCCGGCAACATATTTTTGGTGGCCGTTTTGAGCAGTCTCTGATTGGGTCACAGGTTGAGGCAGGGTGATTCGATACTGAAAATTTTTTTTTTTTGATAAAATTTTTTTTTTTGCCTGAAAAGGATACTGGGGTGTGGGAAAAACACTTTCGTGCATACGTGCACACACACACACAGGGTGATAAATTTTTTTGATTTAGTGTATTTTTTTGTCCTGGTGATAATACTGGTGATTCACGATGGGGACTGAAGAAGAGGTTAAGAAAGATGAGGCTTCTGGAGGTTCCAAGGCTATGGAGCACCTAGAAGGATTCCAGAAGGCTTTAGTAGAGGAATCAAAGAATCTGGATGTGGAGAGGGTGACTGCAATAATGAGGGGCTGTTTGCAGGTCTTGGAGGTACCAAAAGGTGAAAACCCGGTGATAGAACTGGATAAAGGGAAGGACGATAAAGTGAATACGGATCTAGCAGTGAGAAAAAAAGATTCGGTTAAAAGTAAACAAAGGGTGCAATATGCACTACAATATAGAAATGAGCTTAATGACGAAACAGAAGATGAAATTTTTGACAGGGGGGCTGAAGTGGATAACGAAAGTGACGATACAAGAAGGAGGAAGAGGAAAAATAGGGGGAGGAAGCAACCAGTAAGGAAGTATACGTGTGATGAGAGCACGGTAACAGAAGTGGAGTCGGGGGGTGAAGGCGAAGTAGATAAAGGAGGACAGTTATGGTTGAAAAGGCTAGTGGAACTAGAGAAATCAGGAATGGAGCCAAACTTGGCTGTAAACAGGGTTCTCATTATTTTGGCAGGTGAACTGCTAGAAGTGATGAGGACTTACAGCAGGGCAAATATTAAGGCGGTGAAACCATTGAAATACGGTGAAGAAAAGGTCCAAACGTTCGATGCCTTCATTGAAGACTTCGAGCGCTATGCGAAGGAGCAGCTCGGAAGTGACAAAAACAGATGGGTGGTAGAATTAAGGAACTTTTTGGAAGGTGGAGCATTAAGGATGTATTTCAGCATGTACAGGGCTAAGGTGAAATATGTCACGGTGGTTACAAGGTTGAGGAGCTGGTGCAAGGAGGGAAAGGATAGTGAGGTCATGGATCTCCAGAAGGAGTTCTGGAGAATGGAGATGAAGAGGAAGGAGAAAATCGCTGAATTTGCATTACGGATGCAGACAACCTATGAGGCTGCAACTGACGAAGAACAAAGAGATAAAGAGACACTGAAAAAGCAATTTATAAGATGCCTGCCCAAGAAAATAGCAAGACGATTTAAGTTACGGATGGGAGGCGAAAAAGAAAGTCTGAAGGTGAGATGGAAAGATATGGTGAACTGGGCTCGTGATGAGGACGAACTGGATGAAAACACGGAACCGGAGGCTGATACAATTCCGATATGGGCGGCCATCCCTCAAGGAGAAGAAAAAAGGACGTATGCAGACAGGGTGCGGTATGGACAACCGGCACCACAACGTAGTAGTGGACCAAGGGAGTATGATAGAAGGTCTGGTGGACCGAATAGTGGACCAGGGTTAAGGTGCCATCATTGTGACAAGGTTGGGCACATGAAACGTGACTGCTGGCGGTTTAATGGGTGGTGCTTGGCTTGCGGGAGCGGTGAGCATAGACTGATGGATTGTCCAATAAGAAGAGGACAAGGATTCCAGCGTAGGAGTGAAAACAACGAACAGGGACAAGAGACTCAGAGAGTGGTGGAAAGAAAATGTTTCTTGTGTGAGGAGATCGGACACTGGCGTGATTCTTGTCCCATGAGGGAAGAAATAGAGGAGTTAAAAAAGAAAAGAAAAACAACGAGTTCGGGAAACGAACTTGCTCCGCCATCAGCCGGGACGTGTCGGAGCCAGCCACAACAGGGATAAATAAACAGGAGGCCCCGGTTATTCAGGACAGGTGGATAATGAATCCGGAGGCAGAGGAGTTTGTTACAGGTCAAGGTGGAAGGGTGATTGGGTCATTGCCCCAACGTATACAAAGGAGACAGAAAAAGGAGGTTATGGAAATAATGTCCGGAGTTTACAATACAACGGGTGATACAGGAATGATGGGTGTTGACAGTGTGAAGATTGCATCTCTGATAAAGTTTAACGTAAAATTGGATGGTGTGGAAATGTTAGCAGCGGTAGATTCGGGATCCCAATACTGTTTAATAGGGAAAAAGGAGCTCGGGAAGATTCCGAATCCGACGGTAATAAGCAAGGAAATGAGATTGAGGAAATGAGGTTGAGAGGTCTGGGTGATCCTCAACAGAGTGTAGAGTCTCATCAAACAGTGATCTTGGAGGTCACTATTGATGACATTAAGTACGGACAATTGGAATTTCTGGTTCTTGAGGACTTAAAGGAAGGAGTAATGTTAGGTATGCCTTTCCTGGTGGGAAATAGCATAAAGTTTGACATTAGAGATGGATCAATTAGACGTTATGGTGATAATGGTGTACGAGAACAAGTATACGTAATGGGTGGAACTGAAAACTGTATAAGAACGGTAACAAGGATTCCGGTACACACAACGGAGACAATTGTGATTGATAAGAATAACTGGGTACCGGTTAAAGTAAAATGGAAGTCGAAACAGGTCAAACCAAGGAGTAATGAAGGGCAGTACCGTGCAAAACCGGAGGAGCTATTGGTAGAAGGTAGAGAAGATTGCAAAAAGGGATATAACCACCGATTTAAGGTTTTACCCGGTTTGGTGAAATGGAATGAGGAGGAAGGTACGGTACTGTTAAAGAAATTAATACCGGGGTCCTTAAAGTTAAACACAGGTGAACAAATAGGAATAGCACATTTGCTAGTAGATGAGGATAAATTAAGGAAGTATGGGGTCACAACATGTACAGTAAATACAACGGTACGGGAAGTGATAGAACGAGGAGATGAACAAGAATGGACGAAGGAAAAGTTGAAAGACGAAATTAAATTCATGGTGAGTTACATTCAGGACAGATCGAACAGGTTTTGGAGGTGTTGTGGAAAAACAAAATGGCTTTTAGCAGGAGTGATGCGGACGTTAGTCAAACTGCGATGACCCCATATAAGATTAGATTGCATGATTACACACCAATTTACCAGCGAGCTAGGAGATTTGATCAGAAAACCAACCAGGAGATTGAACAGCAGGTGGAAGAGTTATGTATGAAAGACATAGCTGAACCTTGCGCAGCGGAATGGAGTTCACCGGTGGTGCCGATCCGTAAAAAGGATGGTACACTGAGGTTATGTGTGGACTATAGAAGGTTAAATCAGGTTACGGAGGCAGATAAATTTCCAATGGCGAATATTCAGGAAACTATTTACGCATGTCACGGGGTTAAGTACTTTACTAGCATGGATCTGGTTAAGGGCTACTATCAAATGAACCTGGCAGAGGATAGTAGAGACTTCACGGCTTTCTCCACGGTGAGCGGACAGTACCGGTTCAAAAGATTAAGCTTTGGCTTAAAGAACGGTCCAGCAGCGTTTCAGCGAGAAATGCAAAGGATAATGACGGGATTTAGTAAAGATAAGGTGGTGGTGTACTTGGATGATGTGTTATTAATGTCAAAAAGTTTCGAGGAGCACTTGCTGCTGATAGACAAAGTACTACAACGGTTTTGTGAGGCCAACGTAAAGATCAAAGTTGGGAAATGTAGTTGGGTGCAAAAAGAAGTAAAGTTTCTTGGACATATAATCAGTAGAACAGGGATCAGGAAGCTTCCGGAGTTTGTAGAACAGGTTGATAAACTGAAGGAGGCCAGCCACTGTTGGAGAGTTAAAAAAGGTATCTGGGATGCATAAACTTTCCAGAAGAATTATAAGAACTTTCGGAGGTGCAGCTACCCTTAATGCACTACGGAGGCACGACGAAAGAGGATTGAGTGGCGGAGAAGAGTGAAGGCTTTACAAGGAATTAAAAGAGAATGAAGGAATCGGTAGAACTGGCGTTCCCTGACTTTTCGGAAGGAGCGAACAAGCTGGAATTGTTTGTGGATGCCAGTGGTTCTGGTATGGGAGCTGGTCTTTGCCAAAAACAAGGTGATGAAAGGAGGGTTATAGCCTTTAATTCACACTCTTTCAATGCGTGTGAGAGGAATGCGTCAACCATTGAACGGGAGTCCCTGGCGATAAGGTGGGGTATTAAAAGTTTCAGGCCGTTTCTGCTGGGCAAGGAGTTTACTTTATTTACGGACCATCGGCCATTGGTTTACCTGCACAAGATGAAGTTAGTTGACAGTAAGCTAGCACGAGTGTTGGACGACTTGAGTGAATACAGTTTTGAGATACAATACTACCCGGGGAAAGAGAACATCTTCGCAGATGCATGGTCCAGGTGTAACAGGAGTGATGATCAGGGTGAAGCACCGGTAGATCTGGATGTTTTGCCAAAAGGGTTAATCATAGTAAAGGAGGTCCCCGGTGGAGCAGACGCACTGTTTGTCAGCTTGCAAGTCGTTTTGGAGAATGCCCAGGTTAGGAACCTGGAAAGGGATCACAAGGCTTTAAGAGACAACTTAGCAACCACTTTAAGAGACAATCAGAAATTATATGGAATAGACAGACAACAGAAGATGCTGAAGTATTTAAAGGCATTACGATTACCTGGTAGAGAACCAATACCGGAGGTATTGCTGGTGGCAAGTGACTTGTTTAGGGTAATAGTCTGGTTGCACCATGGTACGTGCTGTTCTGTAAAGTATATTGGACCCAGGGTGAGAGAGGAAAACGACTTGAAAAACGTTCACATACAGGTGAGGGGTGGAACGCACTTTAACCCTTTGAGGGATGATGGTACGTTCAACAGGTGTACGGAAAACGCTATGGTGGACGAGCGTCCAACCCAGGAGGAATCACAGCAGGAAGAAGAGGAGTCAGAGGAGTCAGAGATCGACCGTACAAATGAAGAACTAGGAATTAACTTAATGATGAAGGAAAGAAAGCATGAGTCCCGGTTAAGTTGCAATCATATATTGAGAGGAGTAACTTGGCAAGAAGTTTGTATTGGTGAAGTGCGCAAGTGCGCATTTTTAGACACGGGAGCTGTAATTAGCCTGATCCAGAAAAGTGTGGTTGACGATTTAAACAATTTTGGACATATCTTAAGGAGTTGGGAAGTAGATTTGGTACTAAACGGAGTGGCTCAGGACATTGTGAAATGTAATCAGGCTGTGGAAGTGGAAATTAGCACTCGCTACAGAAGGGTGTTGTTTCCATTGGTGGTGATACCGGACGGGTTTATTCCAGCATGTATGTTGTTAGGGATGAATTACCTGGTGGAGGTAGAAGCGGCATTGGACTTTGGTGAGGGAATAGTGTGTCATGGAGATGACGCAGATGATGTGAGCGATTCATTTCTTGCAACGGTGAACGCATATAATGTAACAATTCAAGGTGAAAAGGAGGGTAATGTACTGTCGGCACAGGACATTATTGATCTTCAGGAAAGGTCAGAGGTGGTAAGGAGGTTGAAGGAAAAGGTGCAGAAGAAACAGACACTAACAAAAAAAGATACCCTATTCAAGGAATTTTTTAGGTACCGGAATGACTTCTTGATAAACAGGTCAATCTTAGTAAAGAAGATGGGACCAGGACAGGCTAGTGCAGTTATTGGATTTAAACAGGTGGTGAGTGTATGTGTCATAACACACCGGAACATGGCACATATTGGAAGGGACAAATTGTTGGACCTGGTGTCCAGGCACGTATGGCATCCAAGGATTTCATCGGTGGTACAGGAGGTATGTCGGACGTGCCCAAAGTGTCAATTGTATAAGATTGACCACCAGGTGATATTTCCGCCAATCTGGAAAATAGAGGTCAAGAACCCCTTTGAGCTGGTGGCAGTAGATGTAATGGCGATGCCGAAAACAAGGAAAGGGAATGTGGCATGTCTGGTGGCAATAGATCATTGCAGTAAGTGGGCTATGGGTGAAGCCCCTAAAGGATAAATCGGCAAAGAGTGTGGTTGACGCTTTCGAGTGCGAAATGTTACCGGCTTTTGTGAGGTTGCCTTACAAGGTACTGACGGATAACGGAGTAGAGTTTAGGAGTGGCAGGTTCGAGGAAATGTTGCGGAATTACGGTATTGGACACATCTACAGCAGTCCTTACAAGCCAGCAAGTAACGGGGCTGTGGAACGCGCCAATAGAACTTTTGCCGAGTTCTTAAGGAACATCATGGAAGAAGGTGCCGATTGGGATACTTCATTGACAAGGGCAGTGCTAGTTTACAATGGTACGAAGCATACGGAGTTGGGAATGTCTCCAGAGGAAAAACTAATGGTGGAAAGGCATGAAAAAGGAAGGGTGATACCAATCCCAAGGAGTCAACAGGAGAAGTCGACAGGAGAAATGGCGGGAAGGACACCCTAACTGGTTACCGTATGCGGTGGGTGTAAGGGTTAAAAGGAAGGTTGTCACGGTTGATAGGAGTTTAGACAAAAAGTTAGGCAAGAAATACGAAGGTCCATTTGTAATCACCAAGGTCATATCCGGAGGAATGTCGTATGACATACAAGGAAAAACAAAGGTAGCTAGGGTACATTACTCGCATTTAAAGGTGTGGGCGGATCCCCCGGAATACCTTAGACAGTATTTCCAGTGTGAGGAGGTGGAACCGGAGGAAAAGGAGTACCAAGGAGAAATAGAAAGGATGGAACAGGTACGTGAAGAAGGTATAGTCCATGTACCATGGGTCGGACAAGTAACACAGGAGGCACAAACACCGAAGAAACAAGGAGCAAAAATCAAGGAAGCATGGAGATTGTTAAAACAGATGGCATTACAGGGGGTAACTGGTAAAAGAAGCGTGTCGGTGCAGACAGAGGACCAGGTTGGAGAAAATAAGGACACCCAAACGGAGAGTGTCAGCATGATACTGTCACCGGTGGAGACAAGTGAACACCTTGATTGGTTCGACGAGGTAGGAGTAGATAATGACCAGGAGAGCGCATTTGACATTGAAGCATTTGAGAAATCAATAGGGTTCCCAAAAGACAGTTACACGTTCGGAGTAGGAGTCAGCGACGAGAGTAAGGAGGAAACGGATTCAGATTTAGATGAGATAGTAGGTTCAATTGAAAACCTGGAGATGGTACCTACTGAGAACCAAGATACAGATTTTGAGACACACGAGGAAGATCAGGTGGAGGAAGTAGAAGAAGTCAATATCGAGGTGACTAGCCCCGAGGGTTCAGAATACAGGCCAAGATCGATTTATGAAGAGCTTATGGAAGTAGGTGAGGTCCCGGACGCTATGATGATTGGTACCAGTGCTAGACAACAGGAACGGAGGGCATCAGAACCAGAGGATCTGTGCAGGGCACCGTTTACAAGGTCGAGAGGATCGGTACCGGAACAGCCAAACGTAATGAGGAGGGTTATAGAATATGAGAAAAGGACCGAAGCACGAAGGAGAGCATCAACCGGAAGGATGGAGTAAGGTAGAAGGTTGGCGATGATTTTTTTTTCTTTTTAAGATTGTTGCACAATCTTGGAGGGGGAGTTATATGGCGGAGTGATATCGATATTGAATATACCAACTAAGTAAGAACGGCGTACGCAGACCTAGAAAATGCTCATTTCTCGTTTAGCAAGGATAGTGGAAAGTTATAGAAACTGGTGTGTGAAACTGGAATTGTCTTGAGCGTCTTCAAAAAAAGTAAAAAGTCGAAGTGATTTTCGAGTAATTGTTTCGTGAAACTCACTGGATTTGAGTTTAGTGGAAGTAAAAGTTTAAGATCATCAATTCCCCAAAGCTGGGTAAGTTATCTTTTATTTTGGAAAGTTTAAACTAAAATTGGAAGATTTTGGCTATTTTGTTACTATATTTATGAAAACCGGTCAGAAAGTGAATAATGCGAATTAAAAGCAGGAACTAACGTTAAAATCAGGATTGAGGAGTTGAGAAGGAAAATGTAAAAAGACAGGCCGAGATATATTTTAAATTAGGTTTTTGGAGACGGTTATAGGGTTGAGTTAAGGAATTGTGTTATTGAAGTGTTACGTTACTATTTTATGATTAAGTTACCACTGGTTTGTGCCAGGTCGTGTCCTATTTTGTAAATATTTATAGTTAGTTACTGGATTGCCGAGTTTGTGGAGGAATAGGAAGTAAAGTTACGATGGAATTGAGATACGGAGTACAGGCAAAAGTATGAATGTAGGATTAAAGGTTTGAGAAGTATAGTGTATGGGCAAGGCGTGAAAATTATTATTATTATTATATTATTATTATTATATTATTATTATTATTATTATTATTATTATTATTATTATTATTATATTATTAATATTATTTTTATTATTATTTTATTATTATTATTATTATATGTATTTATTATTTACCTGTATGTTGGTGTGTGAACGAGGGATCCCGCAGATGTGTGTATATATTGGTTAGGGTTTTAAATTAAATCAACAGTATCATTATTAATATTATTTTAATTATTATTATTATTTATTTTATTATTATTATTATTCATTATATATTATTATTTATTATTATTATTATTATGTATTCTTATAATTATTATATTATAATTATTATTATTATTAATTATTTATCTATTACGTCTTTAACGGGTGGTGTAGTCATTATTTATATTATTAATTATTATTATTATTTTTATTATTTATTATTTATTATTATTATTATCTTTATTATATTATTATTATTATTATTATTATATATTATTATTATTATTATTAATTATAATTATTATTACTGCACTTTACTGATCATATATCTGATGGAGGGTTTCTTTCAAGGGGAACCAAACGGGAACAAATACTGGGATTTATTTGCTGAGAGGGGCCTGACCCCCAAACCGAGGAATTTATTTTAATTGAAACCTATGGCCAACCCGAGACGGATTTATATTGGTTTTGCTGAAACCTGGCCCCAACCGCGACGGGATTTATATTGAGTGGGTTTGCTGAAACCTGGCCCCAACCCGGAGGGATTTATTTAACTGAAACCTGACCCCAACCCGGAAGGATTTATTTAATTGAAACCTGCCCCAACCCGGAAGGATTTATTTAACTGAAACCTGACCCCAACCCGGAAGGATTTGTTTAATTGAAGAACCTAGTCCCAACCGGAAGAGATTTATTTAATTGAATAACCATACCCAAGCCGGAAGAGTTGTTTAATTGAAACCTCGTCCCAACCGGAAAGATATTATTTAATTGAAACCCTGCCCCAACCCGGAAGGATTTATATCGGGTTTTTTTAACGGAAACTTGGCAACAACCTGAAGGATTTATACTGGGCTTTTACCTGGAGAGAGTGGTTCTAATTCGGACCATTTTGGATCGCTTATCCACCTGGATTGGAGGGTACCTGAGCATGTACTCCCAGCTTCACCCGGATTGGAGGATACCTGAGATGTACTCCCAACCTTCACTGGATTGGAGAGGTACTGCAGTTGTACTCCCCACCTTCACCATGATTGGGAGGGTACCTGAGGTACCTCCCACCTTTCACAGTGCAACTAAAGGGAAGTCTATTTACTATTTATTTTCCCTGAGACATTAAAGTTCCCTTACATTTGTAACTATAATCAAGTGAACCCAGTTGAGAGGATGTAATGACTTAGTGCCCCTGTTACTTATAATAAATTCACGGTGTTGTTAATATTTCAATACGGAGTTCTAGTTACCCTGGTCAGACAGTTTGTCCGGTTGTATAGTGACCCTGATCGTCACAGATATTACTATTTATGTTTCTAATTGATTTATGCTTTGATATTCGTGAACATTTACTGATATCGTACTGGAGTTATTTTATTTATTGATATTTTAGGGATTTATAATATATTATTTAATTTACTTAGCTTAGTGATTTCTAGTGGGAGTTAGTGGCTAGCCTGGTAGGATCTTATTTTGTGGGATACTGATCGATTTATATTACTATTATCTTGTTTATGCACTGTAAATATATGATTAAAAACCCGTTTGTCTTATTCCTGGACCCTAGTTGGAGACTGCAGAACCTTTGTAGACCTCCCGCGTGTATGGTGGCTCAGACTGATTAGTGTGTCCGGCAACATATTTTTGGTGGCCGTTTTGAGCAGTCTCTGATTGGGTCACAGGTGATGGCAGAGTGATTCGATTACTGAAACTTTTTTTTTTTGATAAAATTTTTTTTTTGCCTGAAAAGGATTACTGGGTGTGGGAACACACTTCGTGACATACGTGCACCACACACACACAGGGCTGATAATTTTTTATTTTTGATTTAGTGTATCTTTATGTCCTGGTGATAATACTGTAATTAACGATGGGGACTGAAGACGAAGGTTAGAAAGATGACGAGCTTACTGGAGGTTCCAAGGCTATGGAGCACCTAGAAGGATTCCAGAAGGCTTTAGTAGAGGAATCAAAGAATCTGGATGTAGAGAGGGTGACTGCAATAATGAGGGGCTGTTTGCAGGTTTTGGAGACACCAAAAGGTGAGAACCCGGTGATAGAACTGGATAAAGGGAAGGACGATAAAGTGAATACGGATCTAGCAGTGAGAAAAAAAGATTCGGTTAAAAGTAAACAAAGGGTGCAATATGCACTACAATATAGAAATGAGCTTAATGACGAAACAGAAGATGAAATTTTTGACAGGGGGGCTGAAGTGGATAACGAAAGTGACGATACAAGAAGGAGGAAGAGGAAAAATAGGGGGAGGAAGCAACCAGTAAGGAAGTATATACGGTGTCGATGAGAGCACTGTTAACAGAAGTGGGATCGGGGGATGAAGCGAAGTAGAAAAGGAGGGGACAGTTAATGCGTGAAAAGCATAGCGGAACAGAGAATCTGCAATTTGGAAGCCAAACTTGGCTGTAAACAGGGTCCTCATTATTTTGGCAGGTGAACTGCTAGAAGTGATGAGGACTTACAGCAGGGCAAATATTAAGGCGGTGAAACCATTGAAATACGGTGAAGAAAAAGGTCCAAACGTTCGATGCCTTCATTGAAGACTTCGAGCCGGCTATGCGACAGGAGCAGCTCGGAAGTGACCAAAAACAGCATGGGTGCTTAGAATATAAGGAAACTTTTTGGAAGTGAAGCATAAGAAGGATGTATTTCAGCATGTACAGGGCTAAGGTGAAATATGTCACGGTGGTTACAAGGTTGAGGAACTGGTGCAAGGAGGGAAAGGATAGTGAGGTCATGGATCTCCAGAAGGAGTTCTGGAGAATGGAGATGAAGAGGAAGGAGAAAATCGCTGAATTTGCATTACGGATGCAGACAACCTATGAGGCTGCAACTGACGAAGAACAAAGAGATAAAGAGACACTAAAAAAGCAATTTATAAGATGCCTGCCCAAGAAAATAGCAAGACGATTTAAGTTACGGATGGGAGGCGAAAAAGAAAGTCTGAAGGTGAGATGGAAAGATATGGTGAACTGGGCTCGTGATGAGGACGAACTGGATGAAAACACGGAACCGGAGGCTGATACAATTCCGATATGGGCGGCCATCCCTCAAGGAGAAGAAAAAAGGACGTATGCAGACAGGGTGCGGTATGGACAACCGGCACCACAACGTAGTAGTGGACCAAGGGAGTATGATAGAAGGTCTGGTGGACCGAATAGTGGACCAGGGTTAAGGTGCCATCATTGTGACAGGGTTGGGCACATGAAACGTGACTGCTGGCGGTTTAATGGGTGGTGCTTGGCTTGCGGGAGCGGTGAGCATAGACTGATGGATTGTCCAATAAGAAGAGGACAAGGATTCCAGCGTAGGAGTGAAAACAACGAACAGGGACAAGAGACTCAGAGAGTAGTGGAAAGAAAATGTTTCTTGTGTGAGGAGATCGGACACTGGCGTGATTCTTGTCCAATGAGGGAAGAAATAGAGGAGTTAAAAAAGAAAAGGAAAACAACAACGAGTTCGGGAAACGAACTTGCTCCGCCATCAGCCGGGACGTGTCGGAGCCAGCCACAACAGGGATAAATAAACAGGAGGCCCCGGTTATTCAGGACAGGTGGATAATGAATCCGGAGGCAGAGGAGTTTGTTACAGGTCAAGGTGGAAGGGTGATTGGGTCATTGCCCCAACGTATACAAAGGAGACAGAAAAAGGAGGTTATGGAAATAATGTCCGGAGTTTACAATACAACGGGTGATACAGGAATGATGGGTGTTGACAGTGTGAAGATTGCATCTCTGATAAAGTTTAACGTAAAATTGGATGGTGTGGAAATGTTAGCAGCGGTAGATTCGGGATCCCAATACTGTTTAATAGGGAAAAAGGAGCTCGGGAAGATTCCGAATCCGACGGTAATAAGCAAGGAAATGAGGTTGAGAGGTCTGGGTGATCCTCAACAGAGTGTAGAGTCTCATCAAACAGTGATCTTGGAGGTCACTATTGATGGCATTAAGTACGGACGATTGGAATTTTTGGTCCTTGAGGACTTAAAGGAAGGAGTAATGTTAGGTATGCCTTTCCTGGTGGGAAATAGCATAAAGTTTGACATTAGGGATGGATCAATTAGACGTTATGGTGATAATGGTGTACGAGAACAAGTATACGTAATGGGTGGAACTGAAAACTGTATAAGAACGGTAACAAGGATTCCGAACCAGGATAACAACGGACGAAGCAAATTCGATATGACTTTATAGAATAAACTGCACAAAGTACCGGTTAAAAGTAAAATGGAAGATCGAGAACAGGTCAAAAAACCAAGAGTAATGAAGGGCAGTACCGTGCAAAACCGGGAGGACTATTGGAGGTAGAGGTAGAGAAGATTGCAAAGGGGATAATAACCACGATTTAAGGTTAATTACCGTTTGTTAGAAATGGATGACGGAGAAGTACGGTAACTGTTAAAGAACATATAAATTTACCCGGGGGTCTTTAACAGTAAATTAACCAGCCGTGAACAAAAGAAGTAGCACATTTGCTAGTAGATGAGGATAAATTAAGGAAGTATGGGGTCACAACATGTACAGTAAATACAACGGTACGGGAAGTGATAGAACGAGGAGATGAACAAGAATGGACGAAGGAAAAGTTGAAAGACGAAATTAAATTCATGGAGGAGTTACATTCAGGACAGATCGAACAGGTTTTGGAGGTGTTGTGGAAAAACAAAATGGCTTTTAGCAGGAGTGATGCGGACGTTAGTCAAACTGCGATGACCCCATATAAGATTAGATTGCATGATTACACACCAATTTACCAGCGAGCTAGGAGATTTGATCAGAAAACCAACCAGGAGATTGAACAGCAGGTGGAGGAGTTATGTATGAAAGACATAGCTGAGCCTTGCGCAGCGGAATGGAGTTCACCGGTGGTGCCGATCCGTAAAAAGGATGGTACACTGAGGTTATGTGTGGACTATAGAAGGTTAAATCAGGTTACGGAGGCAGATAAATTTCCAATGGCGAATATTCAGGAAACTATTTACGCATGTCACGGGGTTAAGTACTTTACTAGCATGGATCTGGTTAAGGGCTACTATCAAATGAACCTGGCAGAGGATAGTAGAGACTTCACGGCTTTTTCCACGGTGAGCGGACAGTACCGGTTCAAAAGATTAAGCTTTGGCTTAAAGAACGGTCCAGCAGCATTTCAGCGAGAAATGCAAAGGATAATGACGGGATTTAGTAAAGATAAGGTGGTGGTGTACTTGGATGATGTGTTATTAATGTCAAAAAGTTTCGAGGAGCACTTGCTGCTGATAGACAAAGTACTACAACGGTTTTGTGAGGCCAACGTAAAGATCAAAGTTGGGAAATGTAGTTGGGTGCAAAAAGAAGTAAAGTTTCTTGGACATATAATCAGTAGAACAGGGATCAGGAAGCTTCCGGAGTTCGTAGAACAGGTTGATAAACTGGAGAGGCCAAACACTGTTGGAGAGTTAAGAAGGTATCTGGGCATGATAAACTTTCAGAGGAAATTTATAAAGAACTGTTCGGAGGTGGCAGCACCCCTTAATGCACTAACGGGAGGCAGACGAAAAGATGTGATTGAGTGGACGGAGGAAAGAGTGAAGGCATTTACAGGATTAAAAGAGGGAATGAAGGAATCGGTAGAACTGGCGTTCCCTGACTTTTCGGAAGGAGCGAACAAGCTGGAATTGTTTGTGGATGCCAGTGGTTCTGGTATGGGAGCTGGTCTTTGCCAAAAACAAGGTGATGAAAGGAGGGTTATAGCCTTTAATTCACACTCTTTCAATGCGTGTGAGAGGAATGCGTCAACCATTGAACGGGAGTCCCTGGCGATAAGGTGGGGTATTAAAAGTTTCAGGCCGTTTCTACTGGGCAAGGAGTTTACTTTATTTACGGACCATCGGCCATTGGTTTACCTGCACAAGATGAAGTTAGTTGACAGTAAGCTAGCACGAGTGTTGGACGACTTGAGTGAATACAGTTTTGAGATACAATACTACCCGGGGAAAGAGAACATCTTCGCAGATGCATGGTCCAGGTGTAACAGGAGTGATGATCAGGGTGAAGCACCGGTAGATCTGGATGTTTTGCCAAAAGGGTTAATCATAGTAAAGGAGGTCCCCGGTGGAGCAGACGCACTGTTTGTCAGCTTGCAAGTCGTTTTGGAGAATGCCCAGGTTAGGAACCTGGAAAGGGATCACAAGGCTTTAAGAGACAACTTAGCAACCACTTTAAGAGACAATCAGAAATTATATGGAATAGACAGACAACAGAAGATGCTGAAGTATTTAAAGGCATTACGATTACCTGGTAGAGAACCAATACCGGAGGTATTGCTGGTGGCAAGTGACTTGTTTAGGGTAATAGTCTGGTTGCACCATGGAACGTGCTGTTCTGTAAAGTATATTGGACCCAGGGTGAGAGAGGAAAACGACTTGAAAAACGTTCACATACAGGTGAGGGGTGGAACGCACTTTAACCCTTTGAGGGATGATGGTACGTTCAACAGGTGTACGGAAAACGCTATGGTGGACGAGCGTCCAACCCAGGAGGATACCGCAGAAAT
>JABUQX010028585.1:32500-40069 GCA_015478945.1 Trachelipus rathkii | reverse complement strand
CCCTCATCCACGTTTATTGGGAGCTGTTCCTCTCTGCGTTTCCGGGAAGGTCTCTTTCTCCCTCCTGATGTATATAAAATCTCGAAAGACTCTTCCCCACCTGTCGTGATCTCATCAGGCTCCACTCTCGCCGTACCGCTTATCCTTTTACCTGAGTGGTGCAACAGTCGACTCTGTCCTCGTAGGTTTTTTGCCATGTTATATATTAATTTCTTTGTTCCACCCATATCCTGTCTCAGTTGTTCACCGATCTTCTCCCACGCTTGCTCCATCGATCTCCTTTTTATGGTCTCGGGCCGTCATTTCTATTTTAACCACATACTTCCGCTCTCGTCTCAGGATCTTCTTTCTCACACCAATTTCCAATTCTTTTTTCCCTGCAGCATTTGTAGTTTCATCAAACAAAACTGCACAATAAGCATTTCAAGGTCTTTAATAATATTTTTTCTTAAAATATGGCGCCAATGCATCTGAGATCAAATAATGGGCTTTGTTGTTTCCTAAACTGAAATCTTCAGGAACTGCATCTTTTCCAAACATCATCTAAATCTCTTCACTGCTATCCTCTCTCTCGTTACCATCTTCGTTGGTAACGGGGTTTTGAGATTTAATATCCCCACCACCAAACGATGGTCCGAATCAAGCGACATTGATGGTATACTTTTCACGTCTCTTACACCTTCCTTTTAGTATAATTAGTATAAGGTCAAGTATACTCGACTTATCGTGACCCTCTACAATACATTCAACCTGTACCAGAGTCCATTTATGCGAGTACTTGCCCAAAGTATGTATCACACTGCCAGCCCTATGTTACCGCAAATCCAACAACCTCTTCCCCCTCCGCGTTTCTTTTCCTATCCACAACGCCCTAAACATTGCCTATCGCTGGTAACCTATTCTCATCCATTCCTATGTTGCGCATTCAAGTTCCCATGACAATTTTCCACTCAAGTAGTCATTCCGGTCATACACATTTTGCTAACTGTTCATAATAACCATCTTTTCTCTCCTGTTGGTTTCCTGGTTGTTGGTGCATTAAAACCATGTTATTATGCCAAGTCTCCTTTCAGCCTCAGTGCTATCTAGCATTATTCTTTCATTGTTTGAAAAACCTATGTCCTCTACTCTATCTGCCAAATCCGGGGTCAGTAACAATGCCACCCCATACTTTCTCTCCTCATCTCTCCATTTGTATATCGAGTCTGATACAATAATCATCATGTATTTTCCTCCTCCCCTCACCCTTCATCCTCGTCTCGGGCAAGACACCGAAAGAACATTTGCAGTGTCCTTACTCCTTCAGACATATCCCACAATCCTTACCCTCCGTCCTTTTCCTCCATATGTATAGCATTAAATAGTATCAATATACGGAACATATATCCTTGTGTAGTCGAGTTTGTAGTCCATTTTCATGCCGACTGGTCAACAACCGAAAAGATCTGTCCTGGTTCCGAGGCATCACAAGCGCGTCTTGAGCCACAACAATCCACCGCCAGCTGGCTAGGCCTGTCGCGGCTTCTTTTTCTGGACTGGTATTTAGTTTCTTCCCGGACATGTATAGCCCCCCAATTGGGTTACAGAGCTCTCTCACAGTCTCCAGCACTAGTGTCCCCAGTCAGTATTAAGCCACATGCCCACGCATTATAAGAGTAAAACCAGCCCCAAATTAATCGATGTAGATGGAGCTCCCATGATCGCCCCGTTGGCTACACGCAGCCGCAGCCCTTGTTACTCAACATATTAGACTGAGCTTATCCCTCTTAAAGGCCCATCGTAAAGATCGACGATCGTTATTCTCTTCAACATTCACATCTACTAGCTTACCTAACCATTTTAAGATACCATATCAATACATGAATACAAAAAACCCTCCACTACCAGTAAACTACCACGTATCAATTCCAACTGCGACACGAACGTACTATCACAACCTTCAAACCAACCACTCACAGTAACCCTAACCACTACCACAAACTCCTAACAAACAACATACTAACAGCTCACCCTCCGTATACTTAACGGCATATGACCCACCCTGAACTAAACTACATAAAGATACTAAATCATATTATATATATTTATCATATATGTATAAATACTTATATATATTCTTATATTATATAATAATTATAGGTACATCTATAATTTGATATCTTATATCTAATATAACATATATATAGATACTTATATCTACTATATATATAGTCATTATATATAAAGATATATATAATTATATAATAATATATTTTACGAAATATATAAGACTAATCATATATAGTATATATATAATATATTAATAATAATATACATATACATATATACACATATTAAATATATATAAATATATATTTTATATATTATATTATATATATATAGTTAAGCTACATATATATTAATACTATATATATATATATATATATTAATAATATATATATATAATTGTTTAATATTAGAAATTCAAAATTTTAAATTTAATTAATTTTTAAGTAATGTTGTAAAAAATGTTTTAATGATTCGAAATTTCAAAAGATTTTTAAAAAGTTTAATTAAATTTTTATACTTAAAAATTCTGAGATGAGGAGCAACAATATTTTTCGGCAACATTTCTTTTAATAATATTGAAATAGATTTAAAACAACAAATTTTTTTTCTTTAGGAAACTTTATATTTATACGAATTGTGAACAGAACCTATGATGCTGAGCTGCAAAATCTCAAAAAGTCTCGTTCGAGTCAATATGAAAGGATTTCTCTTGGTCTAGGTAGCAAAAGGTGCTGGAAACCCCCTTCTATCATTTGTTTCTTTATTACCATCGAAGGTGTTGATAAGATTAAACCCTTATCAATCACCAACACCACCCTGTAGTTTTAAAAACTACCAATGATATTTTCAAAATAAAATAAATAAACTAAATGAAAAATTTATAGTATAGTATATATGATATATAATATATTATATTATATTATGAATATATATATATATATATATATATATTATATAGTATAATATATATATATATATATACTATATATATATATATCAGCCCTATATACTTATACACATAACATATATTATATATAATACATATATATATATATATCTATAGTATATATATATATTATATATACCTTTATATTAATATTATATAATATATTATATTATCATATATATTATATATATATATTAATATATATATTATATAATATACTTATAATATAGGTATATATATATATAATATATATCATATATTATATATAATAGTATATACTTATATATACTATATATTATTATCAATATATATACTATATATACTATATATTATATAACTATTATATAATTATTATATATACTATAATATACTATTTATATATATTTATATATAACTATAAGTTATTATAATATAATATATAAGTCTCCAAACCTGTCGCTCGCTAATCCTACGTTTAGTTAAGTAAGGAAGTTTCAGTCTAATGAATCCTGAAGACATTACCTGAGCGGTGTGCACACTGTCAAAGCTTATGGTCCTCACACACTCACTATAAGGTGTGAGACTCATGGATAGCAATATATATATAACTTCTCACACTTTCTCTCTACTCACCTCTTTTCGATACAATATCTCACACACACACACACTCTCATTTCTAAATACAAGAACTATTTTTTTATTTTTTCGAGCTATTGTTTATTTCGAACCTATTAATTATATAACTGTCTGTTTTTGTGTTCACAATAAAGTGTTTCTAGATCTATGTAATTAAACTCATACCTCTACTCAACCCATATCCATCGAAATACCTGAAGTCCTGTTAATATATACGTACCTATAGTATATAGTATACCTAATAACATAATTAGATCTGAATATTATAAATTAAATTATAATATTAATATAATATATATATATATATATAATATATTACCTAATATAAATATAGATGGTCAGATTTTTTTTAATGCTCACAGTATGTTAACTAGAGAACGCCAGTCCTACAGATAAAAAAAAATTATATATTTGGAATCAGGCGAAAATTCTAAGGATGGGAATTAACTTTTTTTTTTTGTTTTTTTTTTTTTTTTTTTTTTTTTTTTTTTTTGATAGTAAAAATATTTGTTTTTTTTAAACTAAGGAATACTAGGGTAAACGCAAAGATGCAGGAATCGAGGTCTTCTCGGCTCGCCGGTGGACGACGGGGGACTAATCCCCCACCGGGATGGTCTCCGGACCCCGCGTCTTGGTCTTTGGGATGTCGCGGGTATACTCCGACCATCCCTCCGGGTATAGAAACGTCACCTCCTCTGTCCCGTCGCTCGAGCCCCTTAAAAAAAAACTTAAAAATTTTCCAAAAAAAACACAAAATTATTTCACCAAATTTAGGGGGGCTCGGCAGCGACGGGGGACGAGGGGGGACGTTTCATAACCCGGAGGGGATGGTCGATGGGCGAAGGAACCCCCGCGACACCAAAGACCAAGAGGGGGTTTACGGAGACCATCCCGGAGGGGTATTAGTCCCCCCTCAGTCCACGGGAGGCCGAAACCGACTCCTGCCATCTTTGCGTTTACCTTGGCTATTCCTTTAGTTAAAAAAAAAAAATTTACTTCCCAAGAAAAACAAAAAAAAAAAAAAAAAAAAGTTAAATCCAATCCTTAGAATTTTCCAATGATTCCAAATATATAATTTGTTGTACTGTAGGTGCTGCCGTTCTCTAGCTACATACTGTAAGCATTAAAAAAATCTGACCACTACTATAATATATATATAGGGATATATATATATTATATATATATATATTACTAATATATTATATAAGTATATATTATATATTATAGTATATATATATAAGTAAATATATATATTATATTACAAAACTTATTGTGGACACAAATAATAAATAATTACGAGAAAATAACACTTAAAAAAATTAATAAATGAATTAATTAATAAATCAATTTGAGCACAAAAAAATAAAAAAAGTAGAGTTCTTTGTTCGTTTGTGAGAATTCTTTAATTTTACATATGCTATAATAAAATTATTACCACCCTCCCAAATACTAAATTATTTTGAGACCATATCTGTACTTAAGGTCCTATATAATTTTAATATAGATCATATATATATATATATGATATAACTTATATATATTTTATATATCAACTATATATAATATATATATATAAGTACTATATATATATAGTATATATATAGATAATAATAGTATTATAAATATATATATATATATATATACATATATAATATATTATATATATATATATATATTATATATATATATATATATATATATATTAATAGTAATATTTATATAGTTATATATAATATATATATATATATATTATATATATAATATTAGTTATATACATATATATAATATATTATATATATATACTATATATATAATATATATATATTATATATAATATATATATATATATATAAATTAAATTATATAAAAATATGATATATAATAATAATATTAATTAATAAAATATATAAATATATTATATATATATCATATATATATACAGTACTATTATTATATATATATATATATATATATATATATATAATATATATATATATATATAATATATATATAATATATATAATATATATTATTATATTATTATATATATATATATATATATATATATATATATATATATATATATATATATATATATATATATATATATATATATATTTTCTCTAGATGTAGTTAAACTTATATATATATATTAGTATATATATAACATATACTATATATACTATATTATAATATATATATATATTAGTATATATATATATTACTGCTGACTGTCGACGGAGTTGGACTCATTAACAACAGCTGGGAGAAAGAAAAAAGAAGAAAAGAGAAGATCTAGAGTAGAGACTAGTCTCTACGATGAAGGCTGAATAAAAACTTCAAGAGAACTATTAAATAAGAAAGTTCAAATTTTTTTTACCTAAGTAAAGAAGATGAACCGCATTGTTAAGGGTAGTTTATTATTTAGAAGCAGCTGGCAAAATTTATGAAAATCTGCATGAAAATTTTTAGGATTTTTATTGAATCAAAAATTATAAATTAAAATCAGATTATTAAAGAAAATTAAATTAATATTTTAACGAAGTTAAGAAATTTCTTAATTTAAAATATACAAATAAAGCGGTATCCGGGCTAGTTTAGGTGTGGAGTGGCAAAATCATTCAATTAATAATAATAATAATAATAATAATAATAATAATAATAATAATAATAATAATAATAATAATAATAATAATAATAATAATAATAATAATAATAATAATCAATAATTTGATGGGAGGCCCATGAGTAATTAACAATAATATATTTTAATCTTATAAATAATAATAAATAATAATAATAATAGTAATAATAATAAAATTAAAATAATAATAATTAAATAATTAATTAATATAATTATAATAATAATAATAATACATCATACATAATAATAATTAATAGATAAATGAAATAAATAATAAGATAACTCTCTCACCCTACCTCCCGCTAATTAAATCTTCTCGGTTCTTAATCATCATTCCCTAAAAATAGACTCGTGTTCATATTCACCATGAAATGCTCCACTAAAATAGTGTGTGTGTGCCTCATAATATCTAGATGCGTGCGTGTAAATATTTTGAGTGGATAATAGACTTACTCTATGCTTACCACACGTCTCTTATCACGATCACGGCCAAGAACGCTCTCTCCTGGCTCCGTGACGTATGGTAAACCCCGCATCCCGCCCGAATCTCTCTCCATCTGTGTAAATTGTCGTAAATTGGTCTCTAATCTGTAGTAGTACCCTCCTCAAAATCGATCTCATCTAACTCTTAACTGTAGCATTCCTCTCGATAGCAGACGTTGTACGATAATACATGTTTTATGTGGTTACACCACGAGTCTATACCTCACTATCATCAGATGCTTCTTCACAGCCTCACCTGTAATCCCTTCTACACTTACCACTTCGCCGTTCTATTAGCAACAGATCTATGTGATCTGCATTTTATCTCGATGAACATATCATATGTCACTATTTCTCTGAACAAACTCTCCGCTGGTTTTCTCTCTCTAGAGTAATGTTGGTGTGCGCTATATCACAGGTGCCTGGTGCTTGTAGCATACAAGTCTAGGATACGACAGAATGCTACACCCTTCTCCGTGGTCAATCCATTCGCCATCATCACACACGGAATATATTTATATAATTATATATATTATAATATTATTTCATATATATATTCTATATATGTATATATATATATTTATAGATATATATATTATAATATTATATATATAGTATATGATATTATATATTATTACTATATTACTATATATATTTATATATATTATATATAATAATATATATATCATATATAATACCGTATATAACACTCCCTCGCTAAGCTTTACATACATTTATTTTATACATTTTAAAATTTTAAAAAAATTATCTATTTCGACAACCTCAGTGCCTCACCTCGATAATAAATTATCACCGAGTCCGAGTGCTCATG
>JABUQX010028585.1:15000-17500 GCA_015478945.1 Trachelipus rathkii | reverse complement strand
GAGGAAAAGGTCCCGCAGTGTAAACAGAACCGCCATCTTCTTTGAGGCCGCCCTAGAAACCATTAAGATGTGAAGTTTCCAAGACATATTTTTGTTTATGTTAAGGCCAAAAATATTTATATTGTCAGCAGAAGAGAAAAGAGTACCTCGAAAAAATAGGAAAGTAAGGTGTATTAGAGAGGGAGATTAGTACAAGTTGAATTTTTAAAGAATTGAATTTCACAAGGAATCCAAAGAGATTGACCTTTCCAGTTGAAGTATTATCAGCAATACCATCTGAGCAAATAAGAAATGGAAAGACAGATTTAAGAAGTTGCTAGAAATGTTTTTGTCAAGGGGCCAGAAAAATTTATCAGTAGGAGAACCATGAAGGTCAGCGCACGTTCGCTTTATGAAAGTTCGCTTTTCTCATCGAAGAGTTTCCCTGCAACGATTTCGAGTTGAATGAAAATTAGCAAGAGTGACAGGAGAACGAGAATTTACCACTTCCGATGCGCACCCTCTCTAGCCTAAATGGCCTGAGAACGAGCACGATCGATCTATGGATATGCAACTTTAGATACCAGATTTGAAAAAAGTGTAAGAATGGAGAATAGAGTCATTGGTATAAGAATGAACAGAGTCAGATGTGCAGCAGAGTAAATCGTTGATGAAGAAAAAGAATAAAGTTTAGCTAGAACAGAACCTTGATAAACATCACAATTAAAAGACAAAGAGGAAGATGTCGCACCATCAATATATGCCAATAGAGGGTGATCTGAGAGAATACTAGACATGAGTGAGCAAAGTGTCTGTAATGCTCCCATATTTTACTGGGTTTATACCCGTGTTGCATAATTCGGGTTCTTAAAGTGTTAGTTGTGTATCCCACATAAGAGGAATTACATCCTACTTCTTTGCCATTAAATTGATACACGACATAACTTCTGTAATCCTCCGAACAATGACCACGGGTACTAAAATATGAGGACACTCGTATCGGTGTGTAGTAGCTTCTAACATTAACTCTTTTCTCTGACTTAACATGTTCCTTTACAATTATGTTTAATTTTCGCTCTTCTCTAGAAAAATTTGTCAAATTTGATGATTTAAAATAAAAAGTAAAACCCAGTAAAATATGGGAGCATTACACGACGGATCACAAATCCCCTCCTACAGTTGAAATTGCTAGTTGTTTTAAAATTTTATTTCAAGTTGGTAATTTCAACTATCTTCGTATAGCAGAATCTCTTTTTATTAAAAAACTTAAGCCGGATATTAATGTGAAATTTAATGAAATGAATGAATGCTTGAATGTTTGTGTTTTGCAGGTACACCTAGTATCCATGATAATAGCTGTATTTGCAAAATAATGTAAGCTTTTTTTGATTTTTTATCAAAATTATTTTTTAAACTTCACAAATAATTTAAAATAATTTTAGTTTTTTTTATATTTAGAAATTTATTTGTGTAAGCTGCATTTATTAGAATAAAGTTACGTTAACCGTGGATCATGCCTGAGTATACAGGGCGACAATATTAGTATAATATTAGATGTTTTTAATTTCTTTTATCTCGAGAGTCCTTAATAAAATTTCTTCCGAAATTAAAGAACTATTTAGAAGAATTGAAAGAACTCGTAAAAAGTACGTTAAAATTGACGCTGATCTAAATTTTCTTATAATTATAATTATAATTATAATTATAATTATAATTTTAATTATAATTATAATTATAATTATAATTATAATTATAATTATAATTATAATTATAATTATAATTATAATTATAATTATAATTATAATTATAATTATAATTATAATTATAATTATAATTATAATTATAATTATAATTATAAATATTATTATTATTATAATTATAATTATAATTATAAATATAATTATTATATTATTATTATTATTATTATGATCATCATTATTTCCAATCATATTAATATAGATATTCAATTAATGATAAATTAATTCGTTTAAAATATTATAGAGAAAAAAAAAAGATAGTCTCGTTGAGGTTGAGGCGATAAAAGAACACAAGACATACGACCGAATTTCGTGGCCCACAAAGATTCATAAATTTCCAAAGGTTCAATAAATAACAGAAAAGGATACTTAAAAGAATACTGATAGATTTAGTATTGGACCAACACACACACACATTTGTGTGTAATGTGTATACATTATATATATATATATATATATATATATATATATATATATATATATATATATATATATATATATATATATATATATATATATATATATATATATATATATATATATATATAAATATATAATATAATTACTATTTGCTATCTGGATTCGAACCACGCTTCTCCACGGTGACTAGATTTCAATGAGTGATGATTTGAAGCATGGTCTTGTTATTAACATAACTATTTTATATATAAATATATAATTATAATATATATATTATATTATATAATATATTATATATTATATATATATAATTATATATATAATATAATATAAATTATATATAT
>JABUQX010028585.1:0-10000 GCA_015478945.1 Trachelipus rathkii | reverse complement strand
AATGCTAATATAATAATAAAAATAATTTATAAAATATATATAATAGAAAGATAAAATCGGGAACTTTGGTGAATAGAAAGAGACGAGAGAGAAGATAGTCATATAGTATATAGGAAAGAACAGTCTATAGAATTAGAGAGAAATATATATATAGAGATGAGAAGAATGGTAATAGGGCCCTACCCAATCTAATGACAATGATGAAGTACTAATATATTAAGATAGATTACGATAGCATATTAGATAGAATGTATATATATATATATATTATTACTATATTAGATTTTATTCAAAAGAAGGCAGGAGCACTGAACATATATATAGAGTGAAAATAGATAATATATTATAGATATTTCATTTTATATATATAAGTAATAATGATAATATATCATATTTGATTATATATATAGATATATAGAGAAGGAAGTAGATATGCATAAGGATTTTAGGGTAGAGAAAAGTGCATTAGCTATATATATATAATGAAAGTTATAGATTTCATAACGTACGTTTTAGACAAGAGCATACGGAAGATCAAAGAAAAAAATAATTTGTGGATGTTGATTTAATTCTCCTCAGTTGACTGAGCCCTTCTCAATCCTTTCATTGATTTATATGATAATCATTATCATCATTCTTGCATAATTAGGGTTTATCTTATTTACTTTCATATTGTCTTTCTTTATATATTGATGATAACATTAGATGTAATTATTTTCCTCCCTATCAGAAAACCTCCCATTTTGTAAACCCAATGATATTATTCTGCCAAATTTGGGTATATTTTTATTAGACTTAAGTTTATCTCGATCTCAGGGGGACCGGGTAGAAGGATACTCATGACTCTCTAACCAAACTATAAATAATTTTATAAGGAGGGAATACTAAATTAACTTTCGAGTTATTACTAAATTGGGAAATATATAATATGTAATTTCGGTTAGACTGTACAGTTAAAGGATAATGTTAGATGAATACTACCATTTTATTATAGTTATTATTATTATTAATTTTAAAGTTATTATTATTATATAGGCTATATACTTATTTAAAATTAATAAGTTTAGTAAATGTAATTATTATTAAGTTTAATTAATGTTAATTAGTTAAGTATTATTAGTATTATTATTGTTAAGTATTAATTTGTATTAATAGATAATGGCAAATAAATGTTGAATTTATCAGATACCAAGAAATATTATTATTCATTTTATTTATCATAACTGTAATTATTATTAATTTATTATTATTTATTATTATTTAATTATTATTATTTATTAAATTAATAGAATTATTCCTATTATATACATTTAATTAAATTATTATATGTAATAATTGGTATTATTTGTCAATTTAGATATGTTCTTATTATTATTATTGAGTCAGAAAAAATTATACTTATATTATTATTATTATCATCATTTATTCATTGTTATCATTATTACTATATATTATTATCTGATGTAATTATTATATTTAGCCACTATTTTTGTATATTATGAATTTAATTCAATTCTAATTTGTCTAACTCTTTATAATAGAATCGATAATGATAGGAGCTCTTCCTAAGAATTATTAATTGTCAATTCATCTAAGTTGGCATTACTCTCATCTATCATATATGGCGCGTATTCTTTTATTTATATATTTTATATTTATTATATTATTTAACATCATTATTAATATTAATTAAATGTTTAATATATATCGTATATAAAATAAAATAATAATTTTGTTTTTAAATTATTATTAATTGATTTGACTTTATATATATATATCTCAATTATTATTTATGTCACTTATTTATATTTAAATTATGTTGTATTAAATTGATAGAAGTAATTATTAGTTATATGCAACTGCTCTTTAATGCAATTCATTAAGTTATTAGATTTGAAGGGAATGTTATTATTATTATTAGTTATAGATTAGTTAGATTACAATAATTTTATTATTTGAATTTTAGGCAGAGATTATAATCTCTATTCAATTCATTAATTACTATCATGTAATGTATTATTTATTATTATATTTATTTATTAATTATTATTTATTATTATTATCTAGTGAATGTAATTATTATTATTATTATTAAATCCTGTATTTACCACATTATATAAAACAAATTCATATGAGATTTTAATTAATGGTTATAATGATAGCAAAATAAAAAAGAAATCTAATTATACGCATAAAATTCTTTAAAATTAATTACAAAGTATTTGATATGATACTAGATTTTCTCTAAAGTTATAATTATTATACGTTTAAATTAAAGGAAATTTACTCAAAGTTCGTAAATAATCTCATGTCTTTATAAAAATTTAAAATAATGGGATTAACTATTTCATATCTTCTACTATTCTTATGGTTCTACTTGAAATTTAAAGTTCTCTTAAAAAATTATTCCCGGGATTAGTAGATTTATTGATTTAAACACCTTGCTATTAAGACTGCTAAACGGTTTGAAGCTGTCGCTAATATAATATTTTTTTTTATTTTCAACTTTCTCAGCACCCTCTCAAACTCTATTTTATCAAAAAAATAACAACAATACGTATATATATTTTCAAGTATTGGATTAAATTCTTAATTTTTATTTAATTAAATCAGAATTCGTTAATATATTTTATAATTTATCATATTATGAGTCATAATTTGTCTTAATGCCAACAATATTAGATATAATAGTAATATTAGTATAATAGTATTAGATATGAATAATTATAAATATAGATTATAATGATATTAATTGAATAGAATTAGTAAAATATAGTAGATTAGATATAGATAGATAAGATATTTTATATGGATTTTAGACTAGATATAAGTAATTTTAAGAATATGATATAAAGATATTACGCCACTAGATAGACGGGATTTAAGATAGATATGATATTAGTTATTATATGATATTATTTTAGATTAAGATAAGATATAGATATGATTAGATTAGATAATTAGAAGCTAAGTAAATAAATAGAATAGAGTAAGTATAAGTTTAAGATAGCATTAGATAGTAATAGATAGAGTATAGTAAAGTAGTAATTAATATTTTTTATTACTACTTCTATTTAATAATTTTATTTTAATTATTATATAAATTAAATTACTAATAATTTTTTTTTATTATTTATACATATATTATTAAATACAAATTATAATATATTATTTTAATATTTTTAGAGATAAGCTCCCTTTCACTAGGAGCTTCTTGGTTCTTTACAACGTGGTTCTCTTTCTCTTGGTTTTCATTTCTTTTATAGAACTATTATTGTTTTTTAATCACGTTTCACGTAGATATGCCCATATTTATTCTTTGGGTTTGCTGCTACATTTTATATCAGTTTTTCAAATTTTATAGAAATGTTTGGTGTGCTTTTAAAGACCAATGATATTGAAAATGAGATATCTGGTCACGTTGAGATATTTTTATATGGTGCCACATCTCACACAAAAATAATAACTTATTTTTGAAATCGGATGTGAGGCAGAATCTTAATTAAGAAATTTTAGTTGCAGAATGTTAGTGAAAGAATATTTTTATGATGAAAATTGTGTAAGTAAGGAATGAGTAAATACTGTAAAATGTTGCTTATAGAATTCGTTAAAACTCATAATTTTGAAATATCGTATTTTTTCTGTAATAATGAATGAAGATTGAAATGAACTTTAAGAAGAATAAAAGTGTTGTTCAGCCGATTTCCAAAGATCGAAATATTGTGCAGACGATTGAAATTTTAAAATATTTATAAGATAAAAATTCCTCCAAATGAAATAATCCCATGCTTTAGCTGTGTGTTTAATAAATATGATTGTTTCGCTTGGAAAAATTTTCCTTCTAATATCCCTTCGAATGAAAGATACTCGAAATTAAATTATTAAATGCTTCAACATTGACGTAGTTTATAATGGTTATTAAAATAGAGAATTTGTTTTCGGAAATCAGAACTCGACTTTAGAATATGTATACAGGGTATTTTTTCAATTGTAAGGCTGAAATATTGAGACCAATATTAATATTAGTATATAAAGCAATAAGCATTTCTCTGAAGTTATTTTTAATAGATAATTATCTTTCATTAGTTTATTCATGATTCCAGCAGTAAGTAGACTTTTAAACAAAAAAAAAAAAAAAAAAAAAAAAAAAAAAAAAAAAGAGTTATCGCAATTTGACTGAACTTTATTTTAGAAATAACTCGAATTCAAGAAAAGTTTATAAATGTATTTATTAATAAGATTTAAAAATATATTTATAAATGTATTTAGCTTGTATATATTTATAAACAAATATTTTCAGAGGCTTATTGGTGAATCCTTATTATTTGGTTATACCATTTCATAAAGTAAACTTCAGAAATATATAAGAGTATAAGTAAGGTAGACTATAGATATATATATATATATATATATATAATGTATAGGATATCGTAGTAGTAGTAAGATATATATATATATGAATATAATAGATATATATATTATATAGTATATGAATATATTAATTAGCATATATAGACTAATTTATATATATATATATATAGTAGAGATATATATATAGTAATATATATAGAAATAGAGATGAGAGAGACGAGTAGTATAATATATATATATAAATGATATACTATTTAGATATGATATATGTAGAATATAGTAATGAGAGTACAGTAGCTAAGATAGATAATAAGGATGATTATAAGTAAGATATATACGAATATAGATAGAGAAGTAATTATATATTCATATATTTATTATATATATGTTATATATTGTAACATCTTTATTACCATCTTTATATAAGAATTTTGATGCAAGATAGAGTACGAGTGACTTTTAGAGAATTTAGATATGTAGTAAGGAGTTAATAATATTATATATATATATATAATAAACCATTTTGCATGTTTAGGTTATAAATTAATAATAAATATAAACACAAAAGTATATAATAAATAGTTAATTATAATAAAAAAATTTTTATAAAAAGAATTAAGTTTAAAAGTGTTAATAATATTTAAGTTAATACTTAAAAGCATATTTTACATGATGGCTTATTAAGTTATCTATATATATGTAATTATTTCTATTAATATATTATATATATTTCTACAAAATTTGCGCTTTTAATTCTTATTCATCGTGAAATAACTTGAAAATAATGATTAATAGTTCATTTTCTGAAAGTCCTCTATAATTAATAATATAATAATTAATAATAATAATAATTAATAATAATAATAATGAATAATAATAATTAAATAATAATAATAATGATAATAATAATAATAAATAAAAGTAATAATGAATAATAATCAATAAATAATTAATAATAATTATAATAAATCAACAATAATAAAATGATAATACTAATAATTATATTCCTATATTTGAAAAGTTTACTACAATTAGATAGGAATAACAAACACAATAATATATAAAACATAAGTAAATATTACATAATAATTAAATAACATAATAATAATAATTAATAATAATCAATAATAATAATAATAAATCAATTTAATAATAATAATAATAATAATAAATAATAATAATAATACATTACTAATATATAATTAATATATTTTATAATAATACAATTATTATAATCAATATAAATTATATTAAGGACATATGTAATATATATATCAAAATATATAATTTAAATATATAATTATATAATTACTAAAAAATATATTGATAATATATAAATAAATTATATATAATTATATATTAATATAATAATATAATTATTAAATATGATCTAATAATTAATTAATAATTTATAATAATATACATAAAATATATACTAATATATTATAATATAAATATAATAATTAAAAAAATATAATAATTAATAAATAATACAATATAATTTAAATAACTTTAGAATTTGTTTAAAATTAATAATAAATAATATAAATCAATATAATTAATATATTAATAAATAATATTCAATAATGATATGTTAATTGAATAATAATAATAATTAAATCTAGATATATATTATTGCTAAGTTAAATGATTATGTGACAACTAAATTATCATTTTTGAGCATCAAAATATAAATTCACATCACATGAATTAAAAAATTAATAAAATATATGTTCCTTTAAAATATCTATTATTAAATGAGTATTTAATTTATATTTTTATTACGCTTTGGTGAGAGATTTCCACAAAGTCGCGTGTGGCCGCTACCATGATAGCTTTTGTCAATGACTGGACGTTTTTCTCTCAGCACTGCTGTAGTATGTCATATAAAATGAATACATTATAATAAGAAATATAAATTGACCTTATTACAAATTTAATTTGATTTTATATTATATATAATTATTATCTTAAACTTATTTAATTATTAATATAATATTCTATTTATAATGACGATGTAACAAAGATATATTATTATTTTATTATATTATATATTTTTATATTTTAATTTAATTGGTAATATTTATATTATTATATTATATTCATTGTCTTTATTTATATGACTTCGTTAAATGTATCTTATTATTAAATTCTGATTATAATTAAGGAGTAAATAAGATTTTAATATTAATTATAGTATATTTATAATATATTATTATTTAATATAATTATAATTAGATTATATATCTATTTCATTATATATTTATTATTATATTTATTAATATATATATATATTATATATAAGATATATATATATACTATATATATATATATATTAATATATATATATATTATTATATTATTATATAGTATATATTATATTACTAATAATAATATTATATAATATATATATATATATATATATAATATATATATATTACGGCATAAAACGATAGAGCGACGGAGTCGCATATCAACGGCGCGCGTAGTTCGAATCCTAGTTCGGATCCTTGGTAGAAATTATCCTAGAGAAGTCCTCCCCATGAATAGGGATATGCCGGTGAGGTGTGAACTTTTCATAAAAAATAAATATATATGTATATATATATATATATATATATTATATATTATATATATAATATATATATTATATTATATTATTATTTATATATTTATAATAATATAGAGAGAGAGAGCAGAAGAGAGAGAGAGATGAGGAGATGAGATGAGAGAGAAAGCAGTTATTTATTATATTAATTAAAGTATATTAATTAAAAGAGATAATTGCAATTTTCTTTATTAAGTAAAGCTGTTTATTGGCATGGGAAATATGACTAATTGTTAGCTCTTAATATTAATAAATAATAAATCACTTGGATATATAATGATTTTTATTTATTCGACTTTTTATGGGAGCCTAATAGGGTACGCGTGTCCCTCGTTCCTATTCCTTAATCACAATTATCTTATTTTAATATTATGAATAATTATATGTCATTAAATTATTTGAATTTTAAGGAATATACAGATATGTGGGCCGCCCCACACATCCTCTTTGCTCAACGTGGAATAGCAGAATCTCTGATCCTCTCCAATCTTCGTTGTTACATCTGATCTTATATCTGATTGGCTAATACAATTTTGAATAAGCATCACAACTACTATTCTTAGGATGCTTGGAGGTTCACATTTCACATAGAAAAATAAGATAAATATATATATATATATATATATATATATTATACATATATATATCATATATAATAAATATTTACTATATTATTATGATATAAATATATATTATTATTAATTTAATATGACTTAATTTATTTTTTGTAGGTTATATTTTATATATTATTATTATATTATAAATATATAAATTTATCTATTATATATAAATATTATTTATTTATTAATTATTTATAATTAATTATAAATAGATATTATTATATTATTTTATTACAATTATAATTATTATTTAATTATTTATTAATATCATAATTATTATAATTTAATTATAAATAATTAAGTTAATCAAGTCAAATATTGATAGAAGTGTTTAATTCTGAAGCTCTTATTATCAACTATAATTTATTATTTTATTATTATTATTATCCTTTAATTTACAATTCATTCATCTGTTTTCTAATTAATTTAATGATTATAATATTATTATTACATTATTATTATTAATAATATTATTATATAATTATATTATTATTATTATCTATTATTATTACTTATTAATTATAATTAAATCATATATAATTACATATATAAATTATTATATAAATTATAAATTAAATTATTGATTTCATATATATTATTATATATTATTAATATCTGTTTTTTATAATTTAAATGATTAATTATATATCTATAATTAGGATATATTATTTAATTATTTGAATATATATATAATTTTATGTGCTTTTTATATTTTTTAATTTATACTTGGTGAATTTTATTTATAAGTATATATAATTTTTATATCAGTATAAATTAATTTAATAAAAAAGGTCGATAAAAATTTATCAAAACCTACAGAAATATTAAATTTTAATAACAAGGTAAAATAATTATAAACAAACAAAGGAAAAAATATTTAATAGTTTTATCTTAATTAAATATAAAAATATTGCAAATTTTAAAGCTTTAAACTTAATTAAATAATTTACTTATCGACTTCTTTTATAATTTTTCATAAATTTATTTAACTTTGAACCTCCTTGTCAATTCAAATTTTAAGTTACGACAATTCTCTCTCTTCCTCTCGTCTCTCGCTCTTCTCATCTCTCTCTGCTCTCATGCTCTCTCTCCTCTCTCCTCTCCTCTCTCTCTTCTCTCTCTCTTTTATTTTCTGTTTCAAAATAAATCAAAACAAAGTTTTCTTGGATGCCATAAAACAGTGACAGAATCCAGACCAGATTTTTCAGTCACCCGAGAAAACCAGCGAAAATATTAGCCAAAAAAAACACAATTGAATGCATAAAGGACATCAGACGTTCAATTTTCTATGTTTTGAATATATTCTCTTCGGGGCAACATTTTAAAAAAAATGCTTAATTAAAAAAGCAGCGTTGGAAATCTATTAATTAATAAAATGGTCGACAGGAGTCACAGGACAATGGTCGACACACATTTTCTTCATATGTCTAAATCGTCGGATCGATCATCTTTTAGCAGATAAAAATCCATCCCAATGTATATGTCATGGTTATGTTATGTTATGTTAATGTATATGTTAATTTATATGCTTAATGTTATGTTTATGTTATGTTATGTGTATGTTATGGCTATATGTTATGGTTATAGTTATGTTATTGTTATGCTTATGTTACTGTTAGTGTGATAGGTTAGGTTCTAGGTTAGGTTAAGGTATAGGTTAGGTCTAGGCTAAAGTTAGGTTAAGTGATTAGGTTAGGTGTAGGTTAGGTTAGGGTTTAGGTTTAGGTTTAGGTTAGGTTAGCGATTAGGTTAGCGTTAAGGTTACGTTAAGTTAAGTTTTGTTGGACTAGTTAGAGAAACTCTAAATCAAACACACACACAACACACACACACACATCACACACCACACACACACACACACACACCACACACACAGAAAAAAAAAAAGAAAAAAAAAAAAATAGATGGTGTCCAAATTGGTCAGACAACATTTTTTTTACCAACAATGGTCCAAAACTGTCGACACATTCAAACTGTAAGGAAGATGGTCGCACAGACATTTCTTAATATCAGAAATATCGACACATGTGGTACTAAGCGCTCCTAGCCAAAGTCCTAAAAGTTTCTACTTTTAGTACATACAGTTCTTTTACTACCATGATATTAACAGTCGCAACACATTTCAATGTTCATCTCTCCTGAAATCTATGCATTTTCTTCTCATAGCATACTGGATTAGAAATACAGTCCTCCTCGTCTTTCGTCTCATCTCTCATGCCTCGTGCGCATCGTGCGTCTATATCTTGTTTGCTTGCCCTCCATCCATGACATCATCGTCGTGGACAAGTTTTGGGTGCATACGTCATGCGTGCTCTCTCTCTCTCTCTCTTCTCTCTCTCTCTCTCTCTCTCTCTCTCTCTCTCTCAAAGTTGCTTCTTTCTCTCCGAGTGCCTCCTTTTTC
>JABUQX010028584.1:0-57930 GCA_015478945.1 Trachelipus rathkii | reverse complement strand
AAGGTGAATCCAAAAAAAAAAAAATTATTACTACAAATCATATATCCTTTTCTATTTTCATAATTCTGATCTGTACGGAAATTCAGTTGAGAATATAAGGAATCTAAGACCCAGAAGTATGAACAGACACAAAAGAAAGTTGGGGAGGAGATGGATGGAAGGCCCAAAAATTTAACTTTGGTCATGAGTTTTTTTGCTCAGTGTCGTGCGGTTTCCCCCCACCTTTATGTGACCCACAACACAGACCATAGACTATATTACGACTCTCTGGTCTGGGATACGCAACCTTCATTAGGTCAATATATTTCTAATACAAAACAAAGCTTGAATCATGACTCTTTTACATCAGTTCATGCAAAACTATCCATACAGCTCATAAGGAATGGATGTGAAATAGCAACAACAATCTAATTATTAATCCAGAAACTTAACCAAATTACTGTAGCTGCCAGCCGTTGTGTCAAACCGAAGCCCGGGGCCAGCTTTAGTGAATGCCAAACAATCAACTCGAGAAACGCTTCGAATTGAAAAAAAACCTTACATAAACCAATCAGAGAACAAGATAATCAATTGAGTACCTGGGGGAAACGGCCCGGAGCGCGCCCACGTACGGATCTTACGACTACGGAACACAATTCGATAATGACCAACATCATAGCTAACTATATACTTAAGTATAGTATCTTATTATGTGAAAAAAAATGATACGAATATATCTTATCGTATCCTTAATTTGATAGGAAACGTTTAACTAAATTATATTAAAAAAAAAAGCTATTTGATTTCAAGCCATTTACCTGACACATGATATAATAAAATTGTAAAGAAATTTCTTTGTAATAAACAAAGTAGTCGAAGGCGTTCCTTTAGCAATGTTACTTAATCAAAACCTGAATTCGAGGATATATTTCAACGGGCGCCTGACTGTGACGTTATAACGTTGACTGATAGAAGTGCGCAAACAGGGCCTCGGGAAACGCGAATGAATATGCTTCGCCTGTTGTGCCCGCCCGGGTCATTGCTAGCTCGTGTCTATACGTGGGAAAAAACGCAACTTATGTATATTTCATGAGATTAAACAAAAGGGTAACTCTCTAGCGTATAAACCTAAATTCATAAAACATAAATATGTAAAACTTATACCAAAAAAAATTACTTTGAAACAAAAAATTCCTTTTGTTTTTTGTTTTAGGGAAGGGTGGGTCGCTAGGAAGAGCTCGTAGTGAGGGGTCAAAGGTGTGTAGACTAGAAGAGAAGAGAATGGGTGGTTAGACCTATTTATTTGGTTGTTGTTTGCAGTAAATTATTAAGATGTGTATGTGAATGCAGTATATTTTGGTGTTCTCCATCTTTGTAATGAGCATAATCAATTCTATTTTGAAGTCCAGAAGTAATGATAAAGGCTAGCACTGAATGTTGCATTTGTAATCAGAACCACGAATTCACAAATTTTTTATTTTCTAAAAGCAGGTATTACTATTTTTGGTGGTGCGGACTTAAAACTAAATACTTGAGTATCTATACTCAAAACAAGAGTAGAGTGATATGTAAAAATAAAACAAATTGTCTTAAATATGAGTCGTATGCTTTTAGCCGTACTCCTCGATTCCCTAAAAGTTTTTAGCATGTCTTCAAATTTCTATATTAAATATACTATTGATTCAGCCCTGTGTTCTGACTCCTGACCCTTCATTTTTATTTTGACTCTGGACCTGCCGCGGTATCCTCGGGGGCAGCTCCGTAAAGCCTTCTCCCGCAGATCGGGGTTATAACATTTAAATTATAATCTAATAATATTCATATTTAAGTTATAATATCTATAATGATTTTTCTTCAGTCAAATTTGAAAATATGATTAAAAAAAAGTCTTAAAAATTAAATTTCAAAAGAAAAAATTATTTTTTTTAGATTATTTTCGATGCTTTCTCCTTAATTGTTATTTTACTCCTGATATGAACTTTGTTATATATTTTTGAATTATCATATTATATTCTATAGAAGATAATTTCATATCTTGCGCGTGAGGGCGGGGAGAACGGGATAAGAGGGGGAAACAAACCGAACGTAACATTCCTCTATAACAAATCAAAATAAGGTACTCATCATTTCGTAGGAAACGAGGAATATAAAAAGCACTATTTTTAATCTTCGGTGATTTTGAAAAATTGCTCTTAAAACATAAAGCTTCTAATACTTATAATAAAAATGAAAACAAGAAATTATAAACTCAAAAAAACAAGCATAAATAACACAAAATTAATATTAGAATAATAATATAAATATATAAAAAAAAAAAAAAAATCTACAACACTGAAAACAAAAAATAAAAATAACCTAATACAAAAAAGACATTATGGCGTTTCTTTAATGAAAAGCGAAAAGATGACATAAAATATATACATAAAAAATAAAATAGAAAGAAACTACATAAGAAATATACAATGATAAACAATAAAAAAATAAAACAGATGTATTTAATATACTCTAAGATAAATGAATAAATTAACAAATAAAGACCGAGAATTGGCAGTAACTTAACCCACCACATCACTACATTACAAAAGGTGGCGGGGTAACTCCGCACACACACTAAACACTTGCTAAATACCATATAGCAGTTATTATAACATAAACATATATTCGAAGCTTCCATGCTAACATATTATATAACAAAGCACGAAATCAATCAATAATAGATGATGATCATAAATAATAATAAATCATAGATATGCAGAAACTCTGATTCAAAGCCATGTACTGTATAGTGTATATTATCTGGACTTGGGTAAAACTATTATTTGTGATGACGTTTTTCATGGTCAAATAATTACAAAAGATATTAATAGTATTATGTATGTTAAAAGTTTATTAAAAAAGTATCTGAGCCAAACAAACCAAAGTATTTCAACAGTACACTAAAGAAAATAGTAAACCAACAATAAAACGACATAAGATATAGAAAAGTAATAAATTCACCTAGAAAAGCAAAAGTAAAACATCAAGATGACACGGAAATACATAACAAGTTATAATATATAGTACTCATAAAGGACATTGACTAAACCAGATATCTATATAATACAATTCTTACTTCAACATATAAAGTATATTTGAGGAAAGATATAACACAGAAAAAATACCATGTCCAATTTTGAAATAATACACACAACACAAAGCTACGTCAGCTTTGCCAATATAATATTATGCTGATTAAATATAAAATAATAAGTAAATAATATTAATTAATAATAATAATAATAATAATAATATAATAATAATAATAATTAATAAGTTAATAATAATATTTGACAAAGGACAAAAAAATATTACCATTAAACATTGTAGATAGAAACGATTGACCTACTGGAATTCATTAAGATACAATAATGTCTTTAAGCGTGTGAAAGTGTAACTAGATGTACATATAATAAGGAAATTCGCGGGAAATAGTGTACAATTCTTCAATTGCCCTTAACATAGATTATGTAAGATCCAAATTGTTATGATCAACTTACTTTTGAGATATTAAGGAAATGGCCCTTACTATTCTTATCACTAGCTTATTTTATTTTTAAGTACAACTCATGGTGATTGAGTTATAAAAGTAGCATACCGTAATACTAATATAGACTTCTGAATTTCAATCACAGGATTTGAAGGATAATAAACATAGAGGTGAAATAACTATAAAATTTACAAATTAAAATAAATGATAATATAATAATTTAAAAGTGTATTTTTCAAAAGGCAAGGTCAATAAGAAAGCTGGAAAAAATTGTGCTAAAGATTTTTCTCAAAAACTTTACTTAACGATGTGAACACATGTTTGAACGGTCTTCAGAGAGATAAGTTGATGAGTTTATATAGGTGATTAATAGAGTGATAGGTCACACAGAATTAATATAATTTTAAGAACAACAATGTTTCCAAAATCACTGTTCCAAATAACTTCTCTCTCTATAAAGGAAGACGATAATAAATGTAGACTGTATAGAGAGTATATATATTTACAATAATTTTTAATCTGCTGGGAATTACTTTAATGAAAAAATGCAATTTAAATGAAGTGCAAGAGAGTTATATTATCACTGTTCGAGCTATGCAAATAATAGTAAATAAGTACGTCAAACCAGTAAGCTATAAATTAAAACTGATAATACTATCCAGTTTCTAGAAAAATATTTTCTTATTTGTCGATAATAAGTAACAAGGAAAGGAGACCAGAAGAAAGAAATGATAAATGAATTAAATGAAAAGTGGAAACAATGATTCGACTAAAAGGAAGAAACTAAAGAGAAATCATAAATGATACAGTAAATATAGATAATATATTTATAAGTAAGGAACAACCCCAATACTCATTATCTATTTTTCAATAGAAGAATGTTGAGAGATAGTGAATATGAAATGCCAAGTCAGTGTGAGAGGCAATTATCTTCCATATTCTATACGAAGTATAAAAACAAACGACACCTATACTTATAAATAACCATAATGATAAATTAACTACTGAATAATTTCCATACATACATAGTAATAATTCCTTTAATTATTCTACTTAGTATGATAAAAAAAAAAATAAATGTATCCCAAGGTGATGGTAAATATATAAGGTGAGGTTTTTGTAAGCAAGCAAAAATAAATTTAGAGATAATGAATACAATGATATAGAGTGAATGAGATTATTTATGTAAACTTGTTTATTGGTAGGTGATGTTGGTTATAGTTGGAATGAAAGAGTTTTGTCTATAGGTGAGAGGAGGTTTTTGAATAAAATAGGTAAATTAATTTGTGACAAGAGATTGATGATAGGTGCCATATTATTAATATCTATCGTGTGTCTCTAATTAGGATGAATGGAGCAGATAAGAGACGGGATCTAGAAGTCTTGTGTGTGAGTTTGGCCGCTGAGAGTTGCATGTGGAGGAGTCTCATCTCTCAGATTAAGTCGCATGTGTAATGGTTTAATATGGTAAGGATTTTGTAGTAGTGGCTGAATACTCTATAGGTCTTGAGGCAGATGATAGAAGTGATAGATCTAAAGTTCAATGTGTTCAGATGGGAACAATCTTAGGGGCATGCTAGGTGTGAAAGAATTTAATAAAATGAAGAATGAACGTATTAGATGAGTGTGTGTGGATAGAGGGTTGAAGAAAGGGGTAATAGAAATAAAGATTACGATCAAATTATTGATGAAAGGTATGCAAAATCAGAGAGTTGATTGAGACGAGTGATGAGTGACGAAAAGCCATGAGATATTATTTATTGTTTCGTTATTTTTGGTAAAAAATGAATGTTAGAAATTTTGGCGCTCTCATTTTCACCTCTTACAATACAAATATTTCATGTTTCATTAATACACTGAAGTAGTATTCCCATTTAATTCAGGTTCGCGAAGAGATCCGTGAACACGGTGAAGAGACACAATGAGAGAAAAAAATGCCACGACAGATGGATACTTATATGTTTGTCCGCCAAATCGGCAAGGGGTTCGTATAATATATAATGAAAATGTCGAAGTTCAAGTTCTATTTTTTTTAATGTGCTCACATCTCCTAGAGCCAGATGAAAGAGCTTTGGAAGTTATATTTATAATTCATTACTGTTCATACAAAGCAAAAGGTATCACCACGTAGAATACATTTCCTTACGGAATCCATATCTTTGCTGTATCGTAATCATCATTCATAATCTGGGGGCGTACCTTCCAACGCCAAAGGCAACGAGAAGGGCGTCTTCGAGGGGGGAAAATTCATCTGGTCTAAGATGATTGTCAATTATTCTCGTTAAGGGAAAAATTCTAATCTTTAGAAAACAATGGGGTTCAAGCAATATGACTCATAGTTAGAAAATTGCACCTTTTGCCACTCAGTTATAGAATTGAGCGAGAAGACAAACTATGACAAGAAGGAAGATTAAACTTCACAGGCATGGCCGAAATTGTTTACCATGGCATAGAGTATTTTCAGAAGTATTTAGATATTGAAGAGATCTTGAGTCACAAGATGGAAAATTCAAGAGACTCCAAATTAGAAAAGGAAGAACAAACTAATTCTTGCAAAAAAAATCTCATGAGCTTTAGAAGGAGCCCACCTGGTTACTGCTCACTGCTTCTCGCGCAATTGGGAGGAACTAAAAGAAATAAGGCTAGAAGAGTACCGGAAGGAGCAAGAAGAAAGTTATGAACAAGTGTTTAAGTGCGAAAGGAAAGCCCAATGGGCCCTTTGAGCCGGTGCCATATCAACTTTACTTAAGTATTCGTCAAAAAAATGTAACCAGAATTGTAGATTAGTCTGTGATGAAAGTGGAGATCAGATTGATTGCAGTGCAGAACAAAATACATTGAACATCCTCTAAGAGATACTAGGGGTCGCGCAATAATGAGAACCGACAGAACGAAAGAAATGAAATTACGAACTCTCGTTAATACCAAGTGAGTAATAAGTGCGGCACGGCAAGTTGCTCTGGAACTGTGAAGGGTTGCATACCCATACCACTCTTTGGGCGCCCACCAGTTGTCGTCCGGAGGTCCGTCCAACTTAACCCATAAGCCTTAATTCATTGTGAACGTCAATGAGAACGAGGCGAAACTTGTCTTCGGAGTCGCACGACTCTCTCTCCGGATACTTTATTTCCAACCTGATAGGACTCATTTGATCGCGCTTTATCTCTGCTTAAATTTCAAGCTACTTAATATTAAAGCCAAACTCAACATATTCACCTAACATCTAAGTGTATTGCGATTGTTTGTTTTTTGAGCATTAAGATGGGATATAATTACGGACCGAAAGAGGCTCAATCCACTTTCTCTTTGTTCCTCGGGTCTCCCAGCCGGTCGGTTTCCCACCACCACTCGCCATATACTCGGAGTGGCCCACTCAGTACACTCATTTGCCCACTAAACATATTCGACAAACGCCCGAATGCAGAGTTGAGGGTATGAGAGAGCTGTCCTATCGGGAAGTTTTAAAGAATTCGACACAATACCAAACCCAATCTAGTAAATTCTCTAGACAATTCATGAAAGCCTACCTGTTCCATGTTCACCATATTTAATATTTTCATTGTGGCTGACATTATTTGCACCCAACCTGAAGGTCTATCTATATCCAGTGCTTCAAGCAAACCAAAACCACAACGCACAATATACAACTCAATCCTCATAAAACATAACGTCTCACCCTATTTCCTCTAATAATATATCATATCATACCATACATGTTACCATTGTTTCTAAAATAACACCTAGCATTATCGCCTACCTAAAAGTGATAGTCCATCTTGAACAACTCTATTATGAATACTATTTATAGATTCATATTATATTCTTCTTATTCCAGACCATATTAAACTCATCTTACCAAACAAAATAACACATATATTATATATGTATAGTTTAAACATAATATACATAACATACCTCTAATTAGTGAATGACTCTAAGCGCGATACTTACATAAGTACTATAAGTTCCTATCATTTATCATATTCAACCAACTAGTAATTATTAAATTCATTATGCTATATAACCAAATAATATAATATATAAGGCAATATTTCGAAATTTGCTGTCCTACCTAACTATATATTCCTTATTATAGAACACTCTCTATGCTTCAATCATCCTAGTTCTCATACTCTCATAATCTCAAAATATTTTAATACCCTAAAATATTTATAATAACTCAGGGACTACATTGCTCCAGTAAATATACTGACTCAATCATCTATAACATAAATTTTCATAACTAATCCTTAAGTAAGGCAACTTGATCCTATACTTATTACAATATAACACAGGTGAACACTTACTCTTTAATCATACGAATTAATATTATCATATATTCATAAATACCCATTCACTATTATTACAATAATCCCTGCCAAATCTTCTACATTAACCAATTTCCTTTAACCAATAACTCATTGCGTTTATCTAAGATATTTACGCCTACCTCAAATAGAAAACCAAATTTAAACATCGAAGTAAACCTAATAATAATTATAAATAATATAAACTCGTACATAAAATCTATACTTCACACCTCTTTCCGAATTATTAATCATTAAGGAGAGTTCATTAAGAAGGTGTATCTAGATTTGATTTTATCGTATTACTTATTAAGTGATTTATATTGGGATAAATAATAATCATATATCTAGAATATTTCTACTACCTCGTTTTAATGTTTACTCATCTATGATACTTAAAATTGTAGTGTAAATATTATAATCTTATATTATATTATTATATGGTACATCTAGTAAAAATTTTCATTATAGCAATATAGATTCCATGACAATCAGATACTAGAAAATTCTATTTAGGAAAAAAATAATCTATAATAATTAAAATTAAAATAATTGGTAAAATTAAATAATTTCGAATAATAAATGAAATTAATTAATTACATGATATTAACTTTATATCATATATTGACTCATCTAAGATCTTCAAGAAGTATTATATTAATTATTTTTTCATCATAAATTGAATCAACAAATATATATGTGGATATATAAATATATAATATAGTTAACAGATATATTATCAATGTAGTGAAACACGTGGCAGCATTAGAGAAATTAATATCACTTAAAGACATTTAGTCCTTTTCATTGATTAAATCGAATAATTTACTTAAGTACTTTATACCTCCCTCGAACGTTAATTCTCAAATATATCATTAATCCTGTAGCTCGTCACAGAAAGAGACGCGAAATGGATATGAAATTGTCATTCCGAACTCATCTCATTCGAGATGACGACTGATTTTACTCAAAAATTATATCCCGTCGTATGCAAAGTTAGTATGTGGTTTTACTTATTTCTTCAACCTAAAGTGTTTAAGGAGCAGAATTACACCACTCTTTAGACCCTGCTCGTAACAGGGTTGAAATTTTCGCGTGGATAGACTTATAGCTGTAAAGTACTATTAGATGTTTGTAATCAAAGGATCGGCATTCTATGAGACAGTGTTTCGATTTAGTATCTCTTGTTAGCTTCAACGCCACTGTTGATTACTCCTACCCTGTATCAATGACTGTTTTGATAAGAGCTCGCGTTATAATAGGTATAGGGGTAATGATTTTTAGCACGGGATATTTTACCAAATGTGTTGACATAAAAGCTATTAAATACATATATGTTTTATATATATTGATAATAAACTTATTATTCAATCTTTGAAATATAGTTATATTTTGATTTGTTATGAGATTTAGCTGGTTGATTATTATCTATATATTAAGAGAGATTGGTTAAATGCCCAAATCTGCCAATAAGACTAAAGTCTTTCTCAAGGTGTAATATATGCGTTTTTTTCTGCGGATACGTGGAGAGTTGAAAATCGCAATAAAAGTCCAAAGAACTCGACTCCCTTTATATTTCCTTAAAATATCAACTGCTGAATAGAGTTATAGTTGGATTGAAAATATTGTAATATAGGCAATGAGAAGTATTACCTATCGTGTGATATAAATTATAAAATAAAATATAAAAAAAATATATAGACACTCAGAAACTACAGATAGATAGATACATACAGAAAAAAAATAGTATTTAGAAGACAGACAAGAAAAAGATTTTCGAACATAGAGCAAAAGAGGCACATAGGGATTTCTCAGAATAAAACCCATAAAGATACCGAGAAAACTCAAAAAAGGTAAAGGAAAAAAAATATAACAACACTAAAGAGAAAATATAACACACACCAACACACACATAAGAAGAAAATAGAAGGAAATTAAGTGACAACCTTTACTAGCATAGAGTCAACAGTTGTGAATGATATACCAATTCGAAAAAAATGGGCAGCCATGTCACGCGCGGACAAGCTTAAAAATACATATATCGCTCATTGGGTTTTGATTGTATTCCCCTACATTAGTGAGCTTAACAAAAAAAATAGGACATTTATAAATGATATACTGGTATGGAGCAGCATGCTGTGCCCTTTATAACGATTGTCAATATTATCCAGGAAGTAAAATTAGTTAATATACATCTTGACAAAATTACTGCCCTAGCGGATCATTACCCGGTGGTGACAATACCAGAGTAATAGATTGGCGGTGATAGCACAAGAAAAAGAGAGCATACCAAAACAAACTGTGTGAAATGGGATAATGCTCGCCCACCATGCGGTCAAATAATATCAATAACGATAGAGGGGAAGGCAATCCTCGCGAATAGAAAAAGTAGAGACGAATGAGAGCAGTAATTTAAATGGGGGTAGTACCCAGCAAGAATTTCTGCACCTTAGGTGAGATGATAGGAGATATATAATTATCGAGTGTCTAACGCACGATCATAGGAAACTCCGTATAGATAACCGTGCTACCTCATTTGGTTAATAATAACGCTTCCTCGCAGAGCTGTTTGTAAAAATATACTCGTTTTAACGAGGAGATATCCGGCCGCGTGTATAGGGACATCGACATATAGCGGATTTAGTTTGCGGTTTGAGTTGGAAACTTTGTAGCAATTTTCGATAAAAAAAGTCTAAAGATAAGAACAAAGTAACAAAATGGTTAACGAAATATGAGTCAAAGGAACGACCAGGGGACGACGCTCTGATAGAACTCATATTTCATTTAATTATAACTTTATTAATGCTTTCAGTGACTTTAGCACACCATGGAGCTCAGACTGCAGCAAATATAGTGAGTCTATTGAGTTAATTACCTCCGATATTTTCAGAATCCTATCCTAAGTTATGGGAATAGAAGGAAATCCCTACCCAAAGCTGATAATTTCAAACAGATGTATATAGAATTAGAGTGAATTATGTTCAGACTGCCTTAGAATTCTCTGGGTTAGATACAACATATTGTTTCACTCAGCAATGTAACGCTATGTCTAGTAAAGAAATCAGAAAGAATAATATTCACTATATTCAGTAAGAGACATTACACTCTCTCACGAACTGAATAAATGTAACGGTGAGAATGGGTTAGTCAAAGGACACACCAGAACATTTTTTGCAATCTCGGACAGAAAACGATGATTCCAAGTTTTACATTAACCATTCGTTTTGTTTCCAATACCGTGTGATAAAAGTCACAGAGTTTATATGAAGATTATAGTATTGATCTTCCAACCATGAGTTACTTCTCAATAGGACTAACTTAAAGATATTCAAGTAAAATGTCATCTTGTGTTCTTGCTCCTCATCTCTAGCTCGTTCATACTTTCTTTCTCTCAGTATTTGATACCACTCTGCGTCACTGTAAAATGTGCTTCTGAACTATTTAGTGAACTCTCGTGACTTTTCTTCTACTCAATCTTCTACTCAATCCTTTTCAATTTCATTGCTACCTGTTGTGCTACTCCTATCTCCTCTCTCTCTCTTCATCCATCACCTGCCTCAGTGCGCTTGCGATAGAAGAAAATACCCTTCTCTTCGTGTCTTCTCTATCTACATCAGGCCCGTATCTCTCTCTACTGCCTAGAAACAAACTATCGCGAAGATTCGTTGCCTGGAGTGGCTGTGACGATTCATTTTTTCTGCTGCAACCTCTTCCCTATACTTACATGAATACGTCGTGAGTCTGTGCTTCACTATTGACCAGTTTCTCTCAGTCCATTATAACGTTTCATCAAAGGATCCATTTAGGCATTGTTTAGCAATTAATTTCCGGACGAGATCTCGACGCTCAAGCTCTCTGCTTTTTAAAATAATTAATGTTTTGGCTGATTTCGTGCGGAAATAACCTTTTGTATAGGCTGCTAGAGTGTTTTCCTCTTCTTCACCTGTTACCTTGTTGGAAACTGCTCTCTCGGTGTCTCCGATTACTGGTTTGTTCTGCTGCTCTATTTGCCAAAGCACCTTTTTCAGGCTGTTCTTCATCGTTCAGTCTACGCGTACATACTTACTCTACTTGGAACATACCTTTCTGTGCTGCGGTAGTCATAACGTAGGATCTCTGCTCCATCCTCTCATAGTGTCGGCGTTTCAGTCTGTGCGACATCTCCCCTTACTACATACATTGAACATTTCTTAGCTATCTCTCTCGTTGTATTAAGTCATTACATTACATTACTCTTTTTCTCTTGATAGAACGCTTTCAGTTTCCAATAACTCAAAATTCTCAATCATCCATCCATGCTTGATACCTCTCTCGCTCTCCTACTATAGCGTCTCTCTATCGAATAGCTACATTCATCTCATCTCAATCTCTCTTATAAGCTAAAGAAAACTAAAAGTACTCCAAATCATACATCGGATGGATACTCTGCGTCAATACATGTGTCTGTTTCTATATTTTCCTATATAGGACTCGTCTCCTTAGCTTTCCTTCTTTCTCCTCTCGTCCTAATCAGCGTCTCTTCATTAGGACCATCGGATCTCTACATCACCAACTTCTCAAATACAATCCACTTTCTCTTACCTGTGCGGTCATACTGTGGCATCTCTCCTTCTTTGGCTAAATCTCTGGAAGACATCCTCCCTCGGCTCTCTCACTCACCTGGCATTCCTCCCCCGTGAACCGTACATTTCTTCTGACACTCCTTACTCAATATACCAATTTCTCTCTCTACTGACGCCCCTAATTACCTTACGTCAATAAGTGGTCAGTGACCATCGTCTCTTCATCCTCTTGCTGGCTGTCTCTCTTATGCCTTCTCAGCTGCTTTCTCTCTTCATCGTCCCCTCTTTAACCTCATTCTGCATCTCTCCTCTGCTACCCCTTCGTGCTCTATTCCTTCTCGTGGCGTCAACCTCCATCAATCTCTCTCTAATTCACGTGTCTTTCTCCGTCGTTCATATCTCTTCTCTCTACTTCATCTACCTCGCAGTGCAAGATGCATAGCGTATGCTTCCTCTTTCTGGTAGCTCTTGATCGTCTCCTCCTTACGTACATCATGCTCAAAGATCTCTCTCTCTCTCATCCGTCTCTCTCGTACTCTCGGCTCTCCGCATACTAATATCAATTCATACATTTTTGATCACATCAACATAAGTGCTCAACTTCAACTCTTATATGTAAAACAAACACTGAAAATTATATTTATTTATTATACAATCATGGTATACCTAAAGAACTTTAAGACTTAAGAATAGGTTTAAAGATATTTTGAACCGTGATTTTAATTGAATTCTCATTATAATAAGTATGTCATATTTTTAATCATATTATCAGTTAATAAAATTACTTACACCTTATAAGAATTAGAAATAAGATGTTGATGATAAAGATAAAAGAAGAAAATAAAGTTTCAGAGGTTAAAAATTTAATGAATATACATAAACTCTTAAAAGTTTCAAAATAAATTAGTAAAGAAACAATATAGGTGAATTCTCTGATAAATCAGGCAAAGGAACCACACACTCTCATGGGTTTTTTTGAAAATCGAATGTATGGGTAGAGTTTTGGCTGTAACCACCAAAATCTGAAATCTGTTTTTCAATATGTTGATTAGATCCAAAGTTATGGACAGCCGAAAAATGGCAACCCCCCCCCCCAAAAAAAAAAAAAATAATTCAAACTCATATCTCTGTGGCTATTTAACATAGGTTGAAAAAAAGCCATTCAAAAGAGAATTTTAAGCTCTTTAAAAATGATTAAGTCAATATTTTATATAAGGACAATATTAAAAAAAATTACAGCCATTTTAATTTTTAATCTGGGGGGGAACCCCCCAAAGTACACGGAAATGAAAAAATGTAATTTTCTTTACAAAGCATTACTAATCTACTTTTAGGAGATCCATCATTCATTTTGTATATTTTATGTTATCTGTAAGATATGCAAGGTTTAAATGTAATTAATATTTTATTTTCATAATTATATTTATATAGAAAATATGATTTTGTACTTCATGACTGAACATTTGTACAAGTCAAAAAATTATATATATGATTGTTTTAAATGTTTTATTTTTTTTTACTTTCAGGCTGTGTAAATTCTAACAACCTTATAAGTTTCATAATTATTTTAATTACTTTAATTTAAAAAATATATTAAGCACTCTTACGCAATATAACCTCTATTAAAGAATGATCAAATTTAAAAACTATGAAAATGAATGGGCTAACACTTTTCTTAAACATAAGAGAGCAATAACAGTTGGACTACGTTCTTTCACAAGTGACATGAAAAGCAAATTTGACACTGAAATACAGTTGGAAAATGAGAAATATGTATACACAAATTGCTTCAACAAAATAAGCAAACTTCCACCAAAAACAAAACTTGAGAGAAAACTCTGCTACAAGTAACAGCAGCTCTAGTGTAGAGCATACTGAGAAAGTAGCTGAAGAATATTGCAGTCTTGATGATACAAATGAAACACTTCAAAATTTGTTTGTTTTTCCTTTAATAACCCGTGAGAAAAATTTTCTTTCATATTATAATATTAATTAATGATTCCAATTAATACCTTCAAGTCATTTTAAGATTTTTACTAAATTAGTCACATTCAATTGAACCATCATGAACATTGGTTTTAAATTTACATTCAAAACTCAAAAAACTTCATGAAGGTCATATATTAAGTCTAAATATATTTTGTTTTTTTCCACATAATTTACAAGTAATATTTCATCAGTTATGCTGTTTTATATTAATTTGCTAATTAGGTTTTTTACAATTTACTTCAGATGGCCTCTCTGTGAGAAAAAAAAAACCTACACGATATATTTGAAAGGGCTAAAGAAACTCTCAAAAGAAATATGGAAGTGTCCTCTTGAACAGAAAATTCCCTTAGATGACTGCAAGCCTTCACAAGTGAAGGACCAAAATGTAGAAAGGTTAGTACATACGTCAAACTTGTTTAAAAACTACATGTTACAGAACTTTTTAAATTGTACTTAGAAACTGCTTTAGAAGTACTACACCTTAAAAAATTTTATTACTTATTATATTATTAGTATTATGTTATTATATTATTAGTATTATGTTATTATTTATTAGTATTAAAAATAATAGTTAGTTAATGGTTGGTTTAATTACAGTTTCAGGATAATTTTACTAAAACTGTGAAGGAACAATATGAAAAGGCATCCTATGAAAGAAAACTGCAGATTTTGACTTTATCCCCATTCAAAATTACTGAAAATCATGCTCTATTTTGGAGCTAGTAAATATTTAGTGAATAAAGCCAGAGCATGGAAAAATTTATATGGAGTCCTACCAGAGGTGCCAATAACATATATATATATCTAATATAGGATATCTAATGAACAGATACAGGAAGTGATTTCTTTCTATGAGGAAGATGAAATAAGTAGGTTATGTCCTGGTAAAAGTGACTGTTTAAATGTTAGAATGGCTGGTGGCGAAAACGAACATCTACAGAAACGTCTATTGTCATTTAAAAGAGCTTTTACCCCAATACAAATCCAACTCAAAAGATCCTGCTGGATTTTCTACATTTGCGAAGTTAAGACCAAAGTGGTGCGTGATTGCAGGCCCAAAGGGCATTCATAGTGTGTGTATGTGCACATATCATCAAAACCCCAAACTTATGGTATCAAGTATTGCTGACAAAGACATTACATATAAGACTTTGATGGAAAAGTGCGCTTGTAAAATATGAACAATGCAGTGTGTATGCTAGGACAATCCAGAAAATGTCCATGAAAATTCGGAGTGGCAGAGTATTTAAAAACTCGCTCAAAATTAGATGAAAGAGACAACATTAATTATTTACAGTAGATTAGTACAGATAGGTCAACACTCACCACCAATGTTTCATTAACAGATGAATTTATAGCCACTCTATCTTCCAAAATTCTTTCCCCTAACACACCACCATTTATATTTCCAAGTCACAATCCGCATATTTAAAATATCTTAAAGAAAACTTGGACAACAAAGAAGTCATTATTCGTGGTGAGATTTTTCTGAAAATTACTCCTTTGTTGTACAAGATGAAATCGAAACTTTCACTGACCAAATAGTCAAGTAACTGTACACCCTTTCATGGCTTATTATAAAAATGGTAAAAAATGGTAGGACAAAATGTCTTAGCAATAAAATTTTTTGCTTTATCAGTGACTCATTGATCTATTCAGTATTTTCAGTTCATGCATTTCTTAAAAAACTTTTGCCCGCCATAAGTCTTATTATTCCAAATTGCACCAAAGTTCTATTTTTCTGATGGTTGTGCTGGTCAGCACAAAAATAAGTACAACTTCATAAATCTGTACTATCACCTTTCAGACTTTGGGATGAATTGTGAATGGAATTTTTTTTGGTACAAGTCATGGTAAGAATGCCTGTGATGGCATTGGAGGCATAGTTAAAAGGGCTGCAAGTATGGAGATTCTTCAAAGGGTTTGTAAATCTCCAATTATAACCATTAGAATTTTTCAAATTTTTTCGCCGATTATTTTGCCGATTCAATTAAATTTTATTACATTCCATCTGATGATATATCAAAAATTGAAGAACAATTAAAATCTTGATTTCAGACGCTCAAACTTTAAAAGGTACACAAGGATTCCATAAAATAATTCCCAACGGTTTAATGACTGTCAAAGCATTCACAACATCAGATTCAACCAAATACACTATACACCAAATTTCATCTGACAAATCAATTCCTTCCATTACCTACATTAATTACAAAAATACGCTAATATGTTCTTTGTACTATGATAATATTCCTTACATAGGGTTTATCGAGGAAATCTCAGATGAACACCAAGACTGTAAAATTAACTTCATGAACCAGGTTGCAAAACACATTCTCTTTTTTGTCCACTGAGGATACATGTTGAGTATTGATGAAGAACATTTTGAGTGTGTTGAGTATCCCCCTATAGAATGCAGACGTCAGAATCACATACTCATTTGACCCAAAAGAAGCTGCAAAATTTCCTTCTAACAAAGTGATTCTAGACGTAGTACAGCATGGTTAATTAAAATTTTTAAAAGTCTTATATAGATTAAATTTTAAAAATTGCTAAAATTATACAAATATTTAACCTTGTATTTCTTACAGATAACATAAAATATACAAAATGAGTTATGGATCTCCTAAAAGTAGATTAGCAATGCTTTGTAAAGAAATTAATTTTTTTTTATTTCTGTGTACTTTGGGGGTTCCCCCCCCCAAATTAAAAATTAAAAGGGCTGCAATTTTTTTAATATGGTCCTTATATAAAATATTGACTTAATCATTTTAGAAGAGCTAAAAATTCTCTATTGAATGGCTTTTTTTCAACCTTTTATGTAAAATAGGGACTAAGATATGAGTCTTTAAAATTTAGGTGATAGCCCAAACCCCCAAACTTGGGGTGTCCATAACTTTGATTCTAGTAAAGATATTGAAAAACAGATTTCAGCCAAACCTCTACCAATACATCAATTTTCAGCAAAATTTGGGAAGGTGTGCTTCCATATTTATAAATTTTTGCTGATCTGTCAGAGAATACACCTATATAAAAATTAATGGAAATAACTGGAAGAAATCCAGACTCCTAACTACTAATTATTTACCTAAATGAACTTTCATTCACATTGGGGAAACCGCTCATTTTTAGTCATTATTGTTGGAGATAAGAACATACAAGTGATTGGGTTCACCAAACTTAAATAGGTCGTTTCCATTAACTAATAATCACTATTACTTTCTTTAATTATTTTAATTCAAACTTTTTATATTCACAGACTAATAAAAATGTTTTTATAGGACAAGAGAGTGAGCTATATAAATGACCTGAGAGGATTTTAAATGTGTATACTTGGTGCCATTTATGCATGCCAGTGGTGTCTATTTGTTTATAACTTTGATGTCTTGATTTAATAGACAAATGAATAGAAAATACCAGTAATAAATATATCAGATTTTACAGTCGTCTTCCTCATCATAACAAAACAAGTTTGTTGTGTCAAAACATTATTTCATATCATTAATTGAGCTAAATTATCCACTGATGTCAAAATTACTTACATAGAATGACATTAGTATAGGCTTGGGTGGGTTTTTATTAATTTTATTGTTCTGCCCCTCCTTGAAAAGGGCCCTGCCTGTTTGTGGTGATAACCTGAATAAAAAAAAAAAATTTACTGGCTAGTAGGATATTAAAAATGTTACAAATCTATGTTCAGGCCATGTGACCTAATGATTAGATTTTAGCATCCTTAAAAGCTAAAATACTTACCATTCTATTTTTACTGTAAATTTCTTGTAATTGTTTTGCAACTTCAAAAGTTCCATCAGGAGATCCATCATCAATTACGATTACTTCGTAATCGAAGCCACTGAAATTACAAAAGTATATTTTTTTCCATTATTTTCCTGTAATATGCATATACACAAAATATGTTACTATTTTTGACCACCACTTTAACCAAAAATGTTGTGATAAAGAGAGAAACTTTTTCAGAATGATTTGATGGGTAAGTTGGAAGTCAACACAAGCATGCAACTTTTATATGAGAACAAATAGTTAACATACAGTAATATACAAGGCAATTAATATGTAATACTGATGACACAAACAAATATATTGCATTGTACATTTTAAACCATTAATCCCAGATCTAGAGACTCTTGACATCAGTCTAAATTCATTCAAGAGTTTAATGATACAGCTACTTAATTTCTAATTATACTAGTTTTCTTTTGTCACTTATTTCATTATACTTTATATATATATATATATTATAATATTATAATAATAGCATAATTATTATATATAATAATATTATATATATAATTATATATATATTATATATATATATATATATAATATACTATGATATATATAATTTATTATATATATATATATATATATATATATATATTATATATATATATATATATATATATATATATATATATAGGTATATATATATATAATATAATATATATATATATATATAATATATATATATATATATATATATTAATATATATATATATATATTTATATATATTATCATATATATAATACTATATATATATATATATATAATATTATCTTATCTTTCTTATCTTTATCTTCCTCTTTGCCCCAAGACTGGGACGGTAAGGTGCGTAACACTGGCACAGAAAGAAAGCAGATGAAAAGAGTATGACAAAGTCGAAGAAAGCCCAGCCTTACGGCCCCCTCTGTACCATTAATTTGTGAGAACTAGTCACAGACAGAAAATCCACCTAGGGCTTACTGGGACCGCGACGGACCTCACTTGGGAAATAGTCAATTGTAACGGGTTCATCCCTTGCCCAGGTGGGCACACAACCATGCCCCATTAAAACCCGCCATTGCACTCCTTTATGCACCATTTATTCTAGTCATGCAAACTCACATTTCTCTCCTTTGAACATTTCGTTCACGACTCAATCCACTTTTCTCTTCGGTCTCTCTTCCAGCCAGTCGGTTCCCAACACATCGCCACTATCATCTGCATAACCAACCGACTATCATTATCTATTCCACATGACCAACCATTCTCAACATAGTTTCATTTTTCTCTCATTTACACCCTTTTTAACACCACACAACTCTCTAATTATGAGTCTAATACCAAGCCCAATTCTTCTCACATTAGCAAACATTCGGATTGTCCAATCTGAACACATTGAACTTTGATCTATACTTCTTATTCCAGACCAATAGTCTCACTACTATACAATAACAAGGTAACAACCATACCCTCATGTAAGTAAGACCCTAGAGCATCAAGACTTAATCCCTTTACACTCACCAACGATTAAATTGCACCAGCAACCTTCCGGCCATTCACAACTTTCTACACTCTGCATCATCCGCTTCCTTCTCATCCAACATATATACCTAAATATTTAAACAGACCTTTTCCACCATCTACACCATCTAACATAACTTACACTGAGATGTCCTCCTCACAACCATAACCTCTACCTTCTTATCTACGTTTACTTTTCAAACCCCTCTTTTACACACCCTGCAAATCTCTTTCAATCCGCTCAAACTCTCTTCAGATTCGCCACACGAACCAAAATCATCTGATATAATAGGTTGAGGGCCCTTCACTCATCTCATTCTCATCTCTAACACCATATTCCTGTCATCCCCACCTCGAATTCTTCATAACCCCATAATATACAATTGAATAACGCAAGGAGACATAACACAAAAACTGTCTCACTCCGCTCATCAATCCAAACCAATCCACCATATGACACCATTCTATTCTTACACACGCTTTACTATATCATACATATTTGATTTCAATCAGAAGCCTACCACCAAAAACCATAAACCACTAAAACCTGCCATAACGCTTCCCTATTAACTCTATTATACGCCTGTTGCAATCCATAAACCTAAATACAATTTATTCTTCTATCTCATTTCATTTTGTTTCAATGTAAAGATTTGTCCACACATCTCTACCACTTCCTAAACGAACCTTGTTCTTTCAGTCAATCAGTCCTTCAGTCACTCACGCACTCTTTCCAAAATACCAGCATATTACCTTCCCTACACCACATCAAACTTAATAAACTAATTTCCATATAATTTCTACAGTTCCCCTTTTCTCCTTCCCTTACTAGGGTTACTATTACCGCTCCTTCCTCCAAGTCCCTTGGAAACATATACCCTTCTTTAACGCTTCTATACACAAACTCAAATCAAATCCAATCCCATCTCGTCTCCATTCCTTGATCATTTCACAGTATTTCCATCAATGCCTTTACCATTCTTCCACTTTTTCACTCTACCCATTACCTCCTCCTTACTATACCTCATCCCCAAAATACATATTCCTTCTATTGCACAATCAAACCCACACACATACATTCACTATCAACCTCTTCATTACTGTTAATATTGTGCAGATTTTCTAAAGTGTTCTTTCCACACTCCACCTCACTCCATTTCATAGTTATATAATTATATAATTCCTTATATAATATATATATATATAATATATATATATATATTATATCTATAAAACACCATTATATATATATATATATATCTATTAATATATATATATATATATAATATATATATATATATATTATATATATTATATATATATATATATATTATATAATACTTAAGTTACTCTTTTATTGTCATTTTCTCAATTTTGTGTGTAAAATGATGTCAAAAAAATTTTTTTTAATGGATAGTCAAATTTTAGAAAACCATTTTGTTTGTCATGAAATGAAAAAATCTAACATTCCAAGACTTCACCTACAAAGAGAAATTTAAAGTATGAAATGAAGCCATTTACTCTTCATGTTATGTTTTTTTTTTGTTTTTTTTTTGGGGGGGGGGGGGGGAAATCCACGAAAAGGAGAGAACAAATTATGCCTAATGGATAAACTATGCTATATATCTATGCTATATGTTTACTTTCACAAAGATATGGATTAATTCAGATTTGATTGGTGTGAAGCAAAGCAAGCCTTAGATTACAAGAGGTGCATATGGAGACCATTGGATTCAATTTAGTATTCCTAATCTAAATGTTTATGGAAAAGTATTATAAATAAATATTTGCCAAGCCAAATGCATAATTAAAAACAATTTCATGAAATAAAAATGACATTACTATCTTCTAAATAAAATAGGAAATGAACAAAATTATAAAAAGCTAAAAACCTGCACATTTAACATTAACAGTACATTAATAACTACTTACACTTTGCTTTAATAATTAACACTTTATTCTTTGAAAAACACACTTGAAAAAATAAAGGACAAAGTTCACTTACCTTTCATCAAAATATTTACAAATATGCCAAAATAAATATACGGTAAATTTTCTCTTTCATTATATGTTGGGAGCAGAATAGAATATTTATTTTTCTTCATGATTGGTTTATGTATTAAGATTTTGTTACTTTAACTTCTAAAGTAGATACTATCCTGTTTAAAAACAAAAAATGTTAGATTTTAAAAGCACAAATTTTATGCATACATAAATTTTCCTAAAAAAATTCTTCACTCACTGATTTATGCATAAATACACCATAATATGCATATACAATTAATGATGGGACAATGCGAAAATAATTTCCCATTTAAGAACCTAACATAATTCTGGCTCTGATGTATAAAGTAGGAATTATACTGATAAAATAGCTAGACCTGCTCATTTTTTTAAAAATAAATGCAATATATATATTTAAAGTTATTATTTATAGTGTTGTAAATAGGGTCCTGTTGTGTTAAAAGAATGGGCTATTTTTATTTATTTTGGTAATAGAGATTAGCGTAGTTAGACAAAATATCAATATATTTTCCTGATAATTGTTTTTCTTTAAAATCTTTCATCCCCCTGTATGATGACTAAAAAAGTACTGCAAAATCTCTCTCATATCCTATAAATATATTCACTCTACCAAATTTTTTTTATGATTAAATTCGGTTTAGGACCCATTAAATTTAGGTTATGATAAGTTGTGTTAAGTACCGTATACACAGTAAATCTCTGTATACTTGACAAAACTTATCATAACCTTACTGATTTTTTGAATGTAAAAAGAATAGATGAAAATACTGAATAAAGTTGCTTATAAATAATAAATATATCATAATTGTGACAATTTTTTAATAACAACATGTGACAGCATTGCTTCATACCCATATCAGAACACTGAATAGTTTTACAAAAATATTTTTTTAGCTACGCTAATCTCAACTAGGCCTATTACCTTTATTTTTAATTTTTGCTTTTACTAGATTGTTAAGAAATAATGTATTTATTAATTTTCTGTAGTAAAACATTGCTTTTAAAGTTGTTAAATAAGAAATTATAGGCCTCCAAATTTCATATTTATAAAATTTGTCTATGGACAAAATTATCAATTATAGTGATACCAGCCAATAAAAGAAAATGCCAAAAAAATTTATCAATAATATTAAAAAAAAATTATCGATAGCATTTCTGCACTCCTAGTCAAAGGAAGGAAGCAAGGCCTAATTTCATGAGCCAAGTACCATCGCACAGGGTAAATACAATTTAGTGAGGCAAATCCAAAAATTTTTTTTTTAATTTACTTAAAAACTATATACTGTATTATATATATTATATATATATATATATATAATATATTATATATATATTATATATATATATATATATATATATAATTATTATTATATATATATATATATAATATATATATATAATATATATATATATATATAATTATATATAATGGGGGCTATATACCATATATATATACCGTATATATTTCAAAAAATTTCTGAAACTATTTTTTATTAGAAACTAAGTGTTCTATTAACATGTAAAAAAAAAATATTTAAAAAAATTAATAATAACTGAAAAATTTTAATTTTTCCATTTAGAATTTTTTTTTAAAATTGTTGAATTTCATATTACAAGGTTAATATTTTTAAATTCTGCAAATCATAACAATCTGAAGTTTAAGTGTATAAAAGTACATTTTGTAGGGTATGTATATATGGTATATTAAGTTTATTAATACAATATGTTTTATTACAGTTACAGCAACATTAATGTAGGCGGGACAATTCGAAAATTTTCTTAAAAATTGGTGCTGTGCAGTGCAGGGCATTAATGTTAAGTTCACAATGTTCATGATCTCAAAATAAGGTTCTCGACTTAAGAAACTCAGGGACTTTGTACACATTTTTGTGTCAAATCATTCAATGTAAAGAGGAATCCAGTCATGGAGCCAACATGACTGGATTTACATCTAGGAATATATTAAAGGATTCGAGCATGAAAATCTTAACTTCGCCTTCACACCTAAAACAGCATATATATATCCATATAAACCAGAAAAACAACCTGCAGGGGGTAATGGCATCCCTTACAAGGGTGCAGCCACATATAACCTTGTCTATGATGAAGTGACAGCACCCACAATAAGTACGGTATGCCAACTTTGAGAGGGCTGCAACCTATCTAACATACCCTAAAGAGCATTTTAAAATTTTAAGGGGGGGGGGGCCTCGGGGGATGCAAACACATGTAACCTCGTCTACAACGAGGTGACACATCACCTACATGTATACCAAATTTCAGCAGATACGATATATAGATGCAAGAATTGAAAAAATTGATCCTACCCCCCTTGATGAGTCATCTTATATAATGATACTTAAAGATGTCATAAGAGGTAGGCTTATATGCATATTACTTTTTTAATAACATTAAAGATGTTATAGCTAATTCGCTAATTGTAGCTTTATATATATAAATATTTCATGCATTTCTTAACATTTCTTGGAATTGCCCCCACCCCTAATTTTTATGACTAAAAACTACTTATTTTTTTAAAATATTTTTATTTTACTTTTTATTACTTTTTTTATACCAAATTTCTCACAAAAGACTATATTTTGTAACCGTTTATATAATAAAATGGTATCTCCAATAGTTTTTGAGATATATATACTTATTTAAACCTAAAAATTTAACTTTTTTTTTTTTTTGGAATTACCCTGCATGATGGGATATATTTTGTAGCAATATTGTAGTAATTTTTTAGAAATTTTTATTGTATTTAATGTATAAAAGTGGGTAATTGTATATTTCAGCTTAGCCAGTTGATACATCGATAGCATTAGTATTTTTTTTCTATAATTGATTATTTTATGAATATCAATGATTTGATAGCTATATCTAGAGTGGTACCTCAGTATACATCCACTTTGGAATAAGTCCAACTTGGTATACATAGTGATGGGTAAATGCCTGGGCACTTAAGAATTGGGCAAATGCCCTGGGCATTTTTCTGGGCATTTGTCCAATTTGGGCATTTTAGAAGGACATTTATTTATTTTATATTATATATATATATATTATATTATATATATTATATTTATATATAATATTATTAATTATTATTTATATATATTATATATATATTATTATATATATATTATATTATATATATAATATATATAAGGTATACTAAATGAGAGAAAAGGGAATCTGCTTAGGATAATAAATAGGGATGGTGCTTTTCGTAGCTGATTAAATGAATGTGAGGGGTGTGCGACGGGAAGCACTTCGAAAATCTGCATAAACATTGGCAGTAATAATGAAGAGAATGATAGTGAATGTGTGTTGGTTAATGGAGAAAGGAGGATAAGTATTTTCGGGAATGAAGTCATTGTAAGGAAGAAGGTAGATGGAGCTAGGATGTGAGAAAGTTAAGAATGGTAAATCTGCAGGTATAGATGAAGTTACTGAGTGAAATGTTCAAGAAATGGAGGCAGATGGTAATTGATTCTTATTTGGAAGTATGTGTAACAACAGTGATTCTATGGAAGGGGATATATATAGTTCCGGGGATTGAGGACAGCACAGAAATATAAGGGTAGGAGGGCATTGCTGGTATACTTTAGGAATTTAGGGGGAATTTACAGTTATGAGTGTGATAGAGAGATATAACTGGTATTTTTAGGTCGAAAGAGTGAGATCGAGTGACCAAAGGGCTGAATTGGTGAAGACATAGGTGCTTTAGAAGATGGTAGTAGAGGGCATGTTGTGGATCAAAATTTTCATTGAAACAAATGATCAGGAAAAAATGAGACAGAAGAAGAATAAATTTTGTATTTTAGGTTTTATATGTGGATTTGCAATAGGTGTATGATAGGATTAATATTGAAAGCCTGTGGCAGGTGTACTGAAACTATGATGCTAGTGGTAGGCTACTGGAATGGAATCAAATATGTATGACGATTAGTGAAGCGGTGTAAGAATAAATGGAATTCAAAGTGATTGGTTTTAAATTAATAGGAGGGAGTGAGGCAGGGATGTGTTCATGGTACTCATTGTTTATTCATTTGTATAGTGAGATGGGGTTTTGAAGAATTAATGATAGGAGGGTGGAGCAGGGGATGGTTGTATAGAATGACTGGAGAATGGAAGAAGAGTGGAGCATGCCCTACATATTTATATATAAATATTTGTGTTTGTGTGGCAAATTTGAAGGGTTTAAGAAGATTGGTATATAACATGATCTTTGCCAATGAGTGTATAAAAGGAGGAGTTGAGTAAACGTAGATAAGAGTAGAGTTATGGTTGTTGTGAGTAGGACAGTCCTCAGTGTGAATTATGTAGATGGTGAGAAGCTCGGAAAATTGTCTTGAGTTTATATAAAAGAAAATATTTTTGAGATTTGAAAAGAAACGGATGATGCAGACTGTGGAGTAGAAAAGTTGTGAATGGCAAGGAAGGTGGCTGGAGCAAATTCAATCTTTGTGGATGTAACAGGGACTAAGTCTTGAAGTACGCTAGGGTCTTAACATAGAGGGGTATGTTGTATACCTTGTTAAAGAATCAGTAAATGACTAACTGAGGACTATTGGTCTGCGAATAAAAGGTATAGATCTAAGATTGCAATTACTGTGTTCAGATGGACAACTCCTAGGAACTTGTTAGGCGTGAGAAAAATTGTTAAAATGAGAATGAACCATTAGAGTTGTGTGGGTTGCAAGAAAGGGGTATGACAAGAATACAATTGACATTACATCGAAATAGGGATTGGTCATGAGAAAGGATGGATGATAGTCGTGTGGTTAAAGATGTGTAGGTGATGAGTGTGCTGGGATCGACTGGCTGGGGAGGACCGAAGAAAGGTTGAGTTGAGTCAGTAAGGAATGCCTGGAGGAGAGAAATGTGAGTTTGGGAAGAGGCGAGAAGAAAGGATATCATAATAAAAATGAAAATTCCATGGAGAACCGCAGTTCTATGTAAGAGGGGGTAAAAACTGTGGCGCGCCCTCATAAGCCTGATGAAGAACGTTAATTACAATTGTGTTTAATAGGTGGAGTGGATACTATGGTTGGATAAAAGAGATTGGTTGTGGAATAGAAAACAGTATGTACAACTTAAATGCAATGTCATCATGGAAATATGAGAAGTGGTTGTTCCCACAAGGGTTCAGTTGCTGGGTAGGTAACTATTGTTGCCTAATATACCTATATAATGATTATGACACAAGACTTAAATGTAACGGTTATCTAAGGTTGCAGATGATCCAAAGTGGCCACCCTCAGTTAGGGATAGTGAAGGATGTAATAACCTATTACAAAATGATTTGATAACTTTATTGAGTGTCGGAGTTGATAAGTGCAAATGGAATTAATGAATAAGGTTTCTTCATCTAGGTTCCTCAAAATAAAAGTATTTAAACTACAATGTGAATTCGGGAATTGGCTGGAGCTCTGCTGGACCAGAAAAAGATATTAGGTGTGATTATAAGCCGCAATTTGAAAGTAGCTAATTCAGTGTTTGGGAGCAGAAATAAAGCCTAATAAGATGCTGAGGCATAATAAAATCGTCAATGATGTTTACACGAAGCAAGGAAGTTATAAGAAACTGATTAATATCTATGCTTAGGCCATATTGAGTAGGCCGTTTTGTAGCACAAGTTTGGATCCTTTATTTAAGAAAATTAAAAATGCTAGAGAGAGCGCATGTTACGAAGACACAAAGGGAATTTCTGGGTATTCCGAGGTAAGCAGCTATGAGAGAGGCTGAAGGAGTTAGGAATGTTTTCTGTAGAAAGGCAATTTCTCAAGAGGGGATATGAATACAAGTTCTTTCAAAATATTTACATCTATTTTATAAACAGAGACCAATAATTCTTCCTTTAGTAGAGCATGGAATGGGGACCCAGGGCATAGTAAGAAATTAGAAAGAGAGCATGCCAATCTGATGTTAGCAAAGCATTCATTCATGCAACAGGGGTTGTTGAAAATTTTTTGAATTGTTTGCACAGGAGCGTTGTTGAGTACTGACTCACAGTGCAACATTTAGAAAGGCATTGGATATTTATATGGCATGGTTTGATGTGTCATATAGTATATTTTAGTAAACCAAAATTAGCGGGTTTTTAGTATACAGTAGTTAATTAGGTTAAACTGGCATGTTACTATAAGTTATTAAAGCTTGTAGTAAGCTTGTACTTTGTACTTTAGCTATAGTTTTTTTTTCTCTTTAAGTTGTAGACTGTGTGTAGACTTATGTAAGTTATTGACAAAGCTATAGTTTTGTGGTTTGCCAATGAGCATGTTTTCGACTTTGTGTAACTATGCAAGTTTTGACAAAGCCTAGGCCATGTTTGATGGATTTGCATGAACAATGTTGTATTGGTGATTTGGTTCTGTTTAGGTTTGACTGGGACAGGTCTTAAAAAGCCATAATGTGACTTTCTTACTGTCTTTTTATTCTAATGTTTCTAATGATTTTGACGAGATGCCATTGTGAGGGTCTGTTGCGAGTCGCGTGAAGATCTAAGGTGGATTTTCTGACTGTAACTCAGGTTCTCACTAAAAGGTATAAAGGGGACGGTAGGCTGTGCTTAATTTTCGACTTGCCTCATATTCCTCTACTAACTTTCTCTAATATCGGAGATAGTTGGCAACTTTCCCTAATATCGGAGAGAAGCTGAAGGAGTTAGGAATGATGACGATATATAAATATAATATTCAATACATAAATACAATGCGAAAAATGAAATAATATATTTTGAAATTTTTTTTTTTCACAATCTGCAATAATTCATTCTTTTATTTTTGTATAATTTTATAAATGCCAGTTTTTGGGGGCATTTATGAAATGGGCAAATGCCTGGACAAATTCCCATTTTATAAATGCCTGCCCACTGGGCATTTGCCCAGCGTACATCACTAGGTATACATATTATTTAGAAGGTGAAATGGTAATAGTAGTGCTGAGGGGCTTCACCCCTGATTTTTATAAAAATCACAGGATAGGCCTATACTCTAAAAAAAATAATAATGAAGAATAATGAAAATAAAAATATGTGCTCTCTTTAGGAAAATAAGTTACAGCCTCTCAAAATTGTTAAAAATCTCATAAGACTTTTCATTTTTTATCCATCCAGTGTCTCACTTTCAGGCCCCTCTATTTAGGTTAATGATAAGTTTTTTGGCATTACACAGAGAAAATCTAATGATCATAACTTAACAAATCTTAAAAACATAACCTGAATTAGGATGGCCCTAAAACGCGCACAAGGCCCACTAAATTTTTTTTTTATAAGAAAGCATATAGGAAAATTTTAAACTTTCGAGAGGCTGTAACTTTTTTCCTAAAGACTTAAATCATTTTCATTTTTTTTTAAGCTTCATTATTATATTTTTGGAGTAGCTATATCCTATGATTTAAAAAAAAAAATTATAAGAAAATCCTATGGGATTTTGGTAAATATCTAGTTTTTGATCTAAATATTTTCTGAAAAAATTTTCTAAGTTCAAAAAAATTTCTAAGTTCAAAAAGTTAAGTTTTTTAAGAAAATTGTTTAGTGACAAGCTTCTGACATAATTCCAAAAGCTTGCCGCTAAAGAATTTTCTTAAAAAACTTAACAACTTTATTGAATTTAGAAATTTTTTTGAAAATATTTAGATCAAAAACTAGATATTTACCGGGATTTTTAATAACTTTGAGAGACTAACTTTTTTTCTTAAAGAGAGTACCCATTTTCATTATTATTTTTTTAGAGTATGTCCTGTAATTTTTCTAAAAATTGGGGGTGAAGCCCTCTGTACTATATTACCAGAGAAAAACTGCTTGGTATACTACACAACTAGAATGCTGGAACTTGCATGAAGTTTTCAAACAAAATATATTTAGAAGTATGGGTAACAAAGATATCCCAAAAATTACGATTATCAGAAAATATAATTGATATCTGATAAGATTCCCCTTTTCCAAACTATTACCAGGATGAAAGATATAAAAAAAAACGATTATCAGAAAAAAGTATGGTAATAGTTTAGCCGAGGTGAATAAACTTTACGTAACTTTGTATTAAACGTATAACACTTTTTATTTACAGAAACTGGTATCAAGAAATTCTTTGAAAGTTTTTTCATCTTACCGATATAGCGTTTAATATCAAAATTCAGAATATTTAATAAAAATATGGAAAATTACGCTCCGAAAAAAAATTGACTGATTTCGGCGTATTTTTTTAGGGAATAACACATATCGTTATCATGTTTGTTTCTGAATATTTTCCGAATTATTTATATTCCGATAAAAATATTTTCTTTCGATAATTTATTTTTCGAAAAGTTCAACGATTCAATTGAACCATAGTATATTTATCCTGTGATTGAAATACCAAACGTAGTTAATTAATTAAAAAGTTAAAAAGATTTGTTAAATAATTATTTTTCGAACGATAGATATAAACAAACATAAACATAATTTTGCTTCTTAAATATATATATATATTATATATATATATACTATTTATTATATATTTATATATATATATACATATATAGCGTCAAATACATACGTTGAGGTTTAGATACTTCAACCCTATTCCCTTGCTTTGCGACTGGAAAATTCTTGGAAATTATTTTTTTTTGAAATCACGCGCCCAATAGTCGGTGCATAAGCAAGCAAAAACATAATATGATAATTCATAATAATAAGTTTTATTTAAGTTTAAATATAACCCCGAGTCAGCCTGACCGTGGAGAACGGTGAAGCCGGATCCACCCATTGAGAGGGTGACTGTGAATCCATCTGTTTAAATCTTTTATCGTCTTTTACGATATAATTTCAATTTTATAATACAATTTTAATTTTATTACTTAATATAATAATTCATTAATACTTTTTAAAATTCGTAATAAGTAATAAAATGTTCAATTAAATGATCAAATAAAATCGAGATATAAATCAACGGTGGTCCGATTCCACCCCTTATCCTGCCCAAAATTTTGGACACTTTTTTGAAACTCTGTATTTTGTTTATATATTGTTGATTATATTTGTAATAAGGTATATTTTTGTTTATATAATAAAAAATGTGTATGTTCTCTTATATTAATTTAGTAAGGTAACTGTTGTTTTATTACATTTTATAATTAAATAGTGGATATACTCCTAAAAGGTACTTGCTTCGATATTTAAGTGAAATTTATGGCGTAAAATTACGTGTTCGGTTAATTTAATTCTGTGGCAGACCACTTCGGATCTAATGTTTTTATCTTTGTGGAGCGGATGTTGGAAGTTTTCGGATCTTTAATTTAGGCTCCTCTGGTGTTGTTTATTGGTTCCTTTAGTAATATTTTTGTTTTGTTGTGTGGATCAAGTTTTATAGTTGAAGGTGTTGTCCTAGTTGTAAGGATGTTCTCTACCTTTCTTCTTGATGTTGATTTTCACTGTAAAGAAAATTTAGTATTTGTGATGTCTCTCGTATTGTCCACTCCTAATTTTGCTTGCATTGAATATTTACTCTCTCTGAGGAGAGTTAATTAATAACGGTCAGACTTGTTTTTGATATAAGTAGCAAGTTCTTATTGTATTGCAATTTTGAATATCGCCTAATTTTTTCTAAAACATTTTTGTAAAAATTATATGAACTTATCTAGAATTAAACTCATGATCCTAATAAAACTTGAGTCACTACCGCAAGTGGCTATAAAAATGAGCGAAAAAATTTTTTTTTTTATTTTGTATTATTTTTTATTTTATTTAGAGTGGAGCGAATCACCACCTCATAAAAGAGGCGGGCCCTGGTCACCACGCCACGACGCACTATATATATAATATATATATATATATATAATATATATATATATATATATATATATATATATTATATATATATATATATATATATATATATATAATATATAATAATATATATAGACAGAGAGAGAGAGAGAGAGAGCGCGAGAGGAGATAGAGAAAAGAGAGGGAGAGGTTAGGCATACGCCATATATAAATCAATACTACGAAAATGGAGTAACGAATACAAAAATCAATATCGGCTCATAAAGGTTTAGGCTAGGCGCCTCGGCATATATACTATATTACTATATATATTATATAATATATATATATATATATATATATATATACTATATATATATATATCATATATATATATATATACGATCAACACATAACAAAACCAAAATTTATGTCAAACAACATTATATATATATATAATATATATATATATATATATATATAGAGGCATTACAAAATTATATGTTATGTACCGTAGTCCGTAACTCGTCAAGTTAAAAATTTATATGCAAGCTCCGCGTGACGTTATACTCACACGTCAGGATTTTCGCGTTACTTCAAATGTGACGTCATGACTTTTATCGAATATATATATATATTATATAATATTATATATTATATATATATATTATATAATATATAGTATATATTATATATATATATCACGGACCATTAGGAGGTCTCCGAGCCGACGGGGAACAAATGGAGGGACGTTTTCCATAACCCGTAGGGGAGTGGCGGAGGAACCCCCCCGCAACACCCAAATAACAAAGAGCGGAGGGGTTCCGGAGACCCATCCCGGCAGGGGGGGAAATAGTCCTACACTGCCGTTCCCGGAAGGCCGAGAGACCCCGACTCCTGCCATCGGAACGGTATACCCTTGGTGAACACAATCAGATTTAACAAAAACATTCTTTTTTTAACAAAAAAAAAAACTAATGTGTACCCAAGGGTAGATCGCCCGATGGCAGAGGTAAGGGACTATTACCCCCTCGGGAGGGTCTCCGACCCGCTCTTTGGTATTGGGTTGTCGCGGGGGAGGGTCTCGCCCCTCCCCTACGGGGTATGGAAACGTCCCCCCATCTGTTCCCGTCGGCTCGAAGCCCCCTAATTGGGCTTGATAATATAGTATATATATATATATATATATATTATATTATATATAATATAAATATATATATATATAATATACTAAAAACTGGCACACCATTTGACGTTCACCAAAAAAAAAGTATTACGTAACGCGAAATCCATGAACTCGTGCTTAGCATATGACTCACCGGCGGGAGTATGCATACAAATTATTACCTTGACGTTGTCTCACGAATACTAATATATAAGTAATAGCCATATATATATATATAATATACTATATATAATATCATATATTATTTATTATAATATATAATATAACCTCTATATATAATACTTAATATATATTAAATTATTTTTCTTTCTTTACATTAGGTAGAAAATATTGTTTCCAATTATTATTATTTTTTTAATTAATATTTTTAATTTTTTACGTACATTTTTTTTAAAATTTAAGCGTGTCGTTTTTTGCATCTTGTGCTGAAAAATGCTCAACGTTTATCGTTCGTTTTCGTCACCTTAGCAGCAAAATCTGTAAAAAAAATAACTAATCAAAACGTAAGGAATTTCTTTTAATTCTGTAAGGTTTCTGAAACAATATTTTTTATTCTATTATTACACAGAATTAGGGACATTTTTTACATTTGGTGAGCACTTTTTTACGATTTTGCAAGCTAAAGGTTGCGGAAAACGAACGAAAAACTTAGAGCTTTTTTTCAAGTCAAATGCAAACAAAAATTGAACAGAGCTGTGGACATTAATATCAGCATTAATCGATAACAATTTCATTAGCGATATTTAATAAATATCGATGTATCGTTAGGTTGATTCGAGTTTTCGACGTCATTCTTCATCCCTTACACGAACGAAAAAAAAGGCAAAAAGTTACGTTTTTCCCCTTTTATTTTTCATATTATTTATTGAAAATATAAATTTAAATTATACAGCTAAATCGTGTAAAATAACTTCAGAGAATTTTTATCCAATTTTTTGTAAATTATAAGTATATAGTTTTAAAAATACCATAGTTACGTAAAGTTTATTCACCTCGGCTAAACTATTACCAAACTTTTATAATTACATATAGATAAAAAAAACGTATCTATTTATTTCTATATTTACTTCATTTCTTAAATATTTTTTGTTAGTTTATTAGATAAATAGCTGTTGAATGTTTTTCTGTACAACTGTACTATATTTGTCATGAACTTGTAAATTTATCTTATAAGCAAATGGGGCTACATGAACTAAGCTAACATACAAATTACCTTTTGATAATTAAAAAGCCAGAAGTAATCTACCCGCCATAAAGGGCAAGAAATTCAAGATGAAACCAGGTAGGCCTACTAGATCTGTCACTGCTGAATATTATTATCAGTTTGATTATTATTTATTATATTATTTTTCTTCATTTATTAATTATTATTTCCCTAATTATCTATTATTATTTATTATATTAATTATTAAATATTTCATTATTATTATTATTATTCTGTATTAATTATTATTAATTATTATTGTTCTGTTATTACTATTAGTAATTATAACTATTATTTTGTAATATATTATCTTTATTATTATTACTCTATTTTTATCTATTATTATTAATTATTAATTAATCATTACTATTCATTATTAGCTCATTCGATTACTATGAGTGTCCTGTGAAATATGTATTTATTCAATTACTGGCTCCTGTATATTTCATGCCAACTTGTGAAATTTTAGACTATTTATTAGTCCCTCCTCGATTTCCATCCTCTTTTCCAAAACTCGGTTAATTTTTATTTACATTTCTTTTTTTCCCATCTTATCATGTTATTATCAATCTTTTTGTTATTGCTGTTCTTTAACTTATTATATTATGTCTAATTATACTTTCTGGCCTTATTGTATTTTTTTAGTTATTTTTAGTGTTAATTTAATTATTTTATTATTATTTATTCCTTTATTTTGGTGTTTTAGATAAGTATATTATTATTCATTATTTCTTTCTCTTGATATTTATAATTATTTACTCTACATAAACAAATTTCTCAATTTTGTTATTATTTATTTTATGTGTGTTAATATATACCTCAATTTCTTACAATCATTTTGAGCTTCTTTTTTAAGTAAATTATTACTATTTTACTAATATTATTTATTATTATTACTCTATTAAACTCTAATTAGTTATTATTAGATTCTTATTTTTATTATTGCACTTTTTTTCTTTTACTTTACTTATCTTTTTATATTTATCATTATTTAATTAATATAACTTAATTATTAATATTATTAATTATATATATATTTATAAAAAATTATTTTTTTTTTTTTTTTTTTTTTTTTTCTCATATTCTTTTCTTTTTTTTTTTTTTTTTTTTTTTTTTTTTTTTTGTCTTTTTTTTTTTTTTTTTTTTCTCACGCCATATATAATGGTTATAAATATTTTGCAATAATAATTACTAATTATTATTTATTATTATTATTCATTAATTGATTATTATTTATTGTTTATTACTGTATATTTATATTAATTAATTATATCTCTTAAAAATCTTTTACATTCATATTATTATTAACTTTATCTTTTGTTTTTCAATATTCTTTTATTTGATTATTACATAATAGTTACATTTATTGTTATTATCTTATTATTATTCTTTATTGCGATTATCTATTATAATACATTCCATTAATCCTTATTGTTAATTAATTATATTTGGGTTCTTAGAGACCACACCCATCGGTAAGTTGCCCAATTTGTAGACCCCTGCTTCCAGATACCTAGGGTAAATTGAGTCTTGTTATTATTAATTAAGATTGACCTTACGTGTAGTTCGTAAAATTACTTTTCTAACCCTAGTGTCATTTGATACTAATTTTCACTGTAAGATTTTGTCTTATCCAGTCTGAATAATTATACAGTAATTTCTTAAAGATACTATATTTAAGGTAATATAATACTAGTACTACAATGATTTTCTAGTTATTCTGATTGCTCTAATTTCGCACCACCTAATTAATCCACAAAGTGGGAAAAAATACATGGATTTGAGTGTCATTATAACTTTATTGGAGCTGTGTCGGCCTCTTGAGCGTTCAAAATACCATTACACCACGATTTTGATATTACATTTCACAATTTGATCCTATACATTGGTTGGACGAATTAATGCGTGTCTTTGTATTAAAATCATCCGATAGGTCCACACTCTTCAAAAGAGGAATGACGTTAGCCACAAACCATCACTGATACTTATAGATGCCCCTAATAAAAAGCAATCTTATAACGTCTTACTTAGTATTATTCACACATTACCTATACTAGTTGTCATCCGATTATATTACGCATCTGCATAAACAACATTTCGCTAAAATTCTTACATTTTGTATGTAACCCTCCGAGCTGTGTTCAAGATCCCGGTATGGCATAATGATTTTAACTGGATTTTATAGCCATACACCATGTATAATGATGTCTAGATGGAAAAGCTCCTTAAAGCCTCTTATTGTCTTACTCTATGAACTATGATATAACGATGGTGTTCCTAAAGGCTTGCCTCGAGCTCTATAACATTCCTCTAACATCGTTCACACTTTTTATCCCCTTGAGTATGGCCATCTATGACACATTTGATTCGATTTCGTATTTTATATGAAGAGCCAACAAGTAGAAGGGTAATCCCTCCATTCATCCACCACAATCACCCTAGGACAGTCCATCACCATTAACTTCAATTATTATACGATATAAATGCACATTCAATCGTAATTAGACTCTCTGGGACACGCAGTACGTGATAAAATGTACATCCATTAGCAGATGAGAAAGAACTTTTCAATACTAGAATTAGTAATTAATCAAAAAATGCGGAAAGAGAAAGCAGTCTTCTCGCAAGGGGTTTCAAAAGAACCTGTCAGGGGGGCTACTCGGTTTAGGTGGCATTTTTGCTCTCCGTTTGTTTCAGCCACGTGCTCAATTCCCTTTTGCTCTAATGAAAAAACTAGGTGGTAATACCTGCGGCCCTACAAGGTATCGCTAAAAAAGCAGCTAGGACAGAGTAATTAAGATACTATTCCCAGGAATATTATGGGTGTAATACCTATGTGAATCCCTCGAACCAGAACTTGTACAAACGACGACATAAGCCGATGACTTTTGACCTGAAATCGCTAACGGATTAGCTTAACGAAATACGACGTCTACAAGAATGACAGGAATCATGTTTGTAGTGTTCGCTCCTAATAACATTACGGCCATATCTAAGAGAATAATCCGGGTACTAGGATCTTTACAAGAAAAGTTGTATATGACAACTCGTGTTTCGCCCTTCTAATAACGATGATAATTGGTAACTTATTTTAAATTCCTATTCTTATAACATCAACAGGAGAGTTAATTGTGCATGGAATTTATTTTGTATAGTATAGGAATATGTTTAACCAAATAATACTCTCCTCAATTATACGTCTCAAGGCTCCTTTGTACAGCAAATGCGCATTTCCTTCATTCTATTTCGTCCATCCCCCAGCTTAGCTTGTATAGCGGGCTATATTTCGATCTCCTGCCTTCCCTCAGCCTGTCCCTACAACAGATTAGTGTTGGAGTGATACAAACTCCCCAACTTTACCAGTATTAAGCCCCGTTCACCGACAAAGAGCAATCCACAAATAACCAGCAAGTAAACTCACTCTCTCGAATTATACTCCCTGTCTTAATGGACACTTACTGACTCAATATCTTGACCATCGATGTACTCTTATTTATATCCTGAACCTGTACTAAGTTTTTTTGTTAGAATCAGAAGAATCCAACCAATAGTTCAGATCTCACAGGAACGATCACAATAGTGTAATCTAGGTGTCACCCAACGGAAAGAACAAATTCGTCAGCTATACCACTGTATATGTCTCAATCAACTTGAGGTATTTTTAAACATGAAACATCTCATTAAACGGGCTTACATAATGGCAAAAGTTACCTCTAATCGAAGCTTTATACTTCAATAAATTCTACTAAATTAATTCTCAAGCATGCGCAAAGGAGTCTCTTTCACAAATCATGCATGTGAATATATCACCAAAATATAATCAAAAAAGATGTAGAGAAACATAGTATACCCCAATGTGCGACTCTAGATTACTCTAAAAATCTAACACGTATCGGACTCCTTATGGACCCGTCGTAGAAACAAATCCGAGTGCTCAACTACTCTCTCCTAGGACAACTTATTCTCATTTCAAACCATCCAACGTGGTAACTCACTCCGTATCAGGTTAAACCTAGATCTCACACCTGAATTTGCTCTTAAATGGTTAAAGATGAAACCTCTATTTTTAGCAAAACTACGGCCACTGATAAGACACTAATCTTACTAATTATCCGGACCGCATAAATCTCTAGGATTGACTACCCTAACTTTTCATGAATCAGTAATTAAAAATACGTGTGAATGAAATAAATCTTCCTAAATTCCAATTACAAGCGAAAATATTCACGCTCATAAATGAATTTGAAAGGAACTAATTAATTTTTAACTATTATGAGCCTACTCAAGGGTTATCGAGCAATTAATATAGCCTAACAAATGTTCATGGAAGCTTACCCTCAAGAAGGTAATACATAGGAATAATCCAGAATAACGAACACGATGCTTATTCTGGGAACTACTATGGAAAGTCCGTTTTTAAATTTACCATTTCGGACCTTAAGTAGGGATCAGTTTAGATGTGAAATGCAACCATAACGGTCATGATTATGAGTGATATATGAAGACTCACGATTCCCAATGCTCACGTCCTTTTTACGATTTAAAATTTGCACCAATAACGAAGATATCACATTCCGCCAGTGCATAACAGGCTACACAAAGGTGTCTGATACCTCAAGACATATAATGAATGATAATACACCATCAGATATGATGAACTTATTATCATAAATCCGCAGAATCAACCGGGTTCTACACTGCTGAACTCATTTCAAGCTTCGTAAATAGCTTTAACAAATCAACAATCGACTAAATATGATGAGACTAAATAAAGCCTGAACTTTAGGATTGTAGTCTTCTCTCTAACACTTTGGAAAAGTCTTGAACATCTCTCCTCCCTCCATAGTCTCAGTTCATCTGGTTCGTACTACTAACCACATCCCTCAAAGATCCATAGAGATTGACACAGAGTACGAAAATCAATACACTTATTGCAATTAATTAACATGATGCAATTCGTTACAAGCAAAGCAAATATTAAACCCGCTCCTATTCGTGATACACGATAATAGCGCAGATTTATTACATGTACGTATTCGTCCCACAGAATAACGAACTCCTGTCACTCGGTGATAAATTGTGATACTGTACTTCTCCTTGGTCTTGCATTTCTATATCTTTGCCAGATTCACCTTCTTCTCTCGCGGTCGAATGTTTCAACAAAGCCAATGCGAACAATTGGAGAAGATGCCTAATGTATAAGAATACAAAAATTTATGTTGTATGATTATCCGCCCTAAAGCTCCTTTCTGCATATTCTAAGATATTAATGTTTAGCTTAACCATCTCAATGTAAACCATTCTTTCTTTAAAATTAATTATCATGTTTCCACTTTTTAATGCTTAATGACCTATGCTCTCTCCATGTACCACCCTATCAGCTATATCATTTTTATATAGTGGTGTAATACTTCCTCGCTGTACTATTTTCTATTGTTTACTGACATGATATCTTTTTAAATAATGTTTCTTTTTAATAAACTTGATCAGAATTATTATTGCATGCCTAAAAATTATATGTTACGATTAAAGTAGTTTGCACCTTATGTTTAATAAAAGGCCTTTAAATAAAAACCTACATGTTTCTTTTTCCTCTCGCGGCTTTCTTTCAATCCAGACCTTATTATACTAAAGTAAAACTAGTGACTTGAATCAATGTAGATACGCAAATAGATGGAGGTTTATGGAGAGGGGGAGGGGAGTGGTGAGGGGTATGTTTGGCAGTTTTAACTGATTTACTGATCTTAGGGTTGTAAAAACAATAGCAATACTGTTAATACAAAAATTTATGACTCTTCGATCACATAGAGTAGTCACATATAGAGTCACTCAGATATAGTGTGTTATCGCCAGACGCCACAGGGGCGGGAACAAAGAGAGAGTGAGATCAAGGTGGAGAGAAATGGCATGTTTGATTTACTGATTTACTTGTGTATGTAGGGGTAGTTGAAAAATCTTTAAATTCATTATTAGTTGTCTGCATCCAATGCGCCCCGCAAGCGCGTTTCGCGCTCTACTTGCTTCGGTCGCGCGAGATCGCCGTTGCGTGGCGCAGAGGCGCTAGCGACTAGGGTTGCATCCGCACATTCGCGGCTTGTGTGACTACAAAAAACGCCACTTGGTGAGCGAGAGAGAACGAGACGACCTAAGACAGACACCATAGTTGAGATCTATGTAACCATTATTAAAACATCGATATTGCTCTTAATCACGTGCCAATATTGGGTATTGATTAATATCAAATATTTTTTCTAATACTATGCAACCGCAAACTGTGAAAATCTCGCACATGGTTCCCATTGCCAACTCACACCTACCTATAAGACAGATTCACGACTACGCCTTGATATCTTCCATTCTTACTATATAAAGCGTATCCATACCAATAATGTCGCACCTTCTATTTGAACCAATCGAGGCTGTAGCTCTGTGATGTTCCGTAGTCCGGAGTCCGGAGCCGACCTGAACAGAGTGTACGTAAATAGACTTAAGGAAGCGTGATGGGCATACTGAATGCGAGTAATAAATATAAGATGGTAGGTTAGATGCCGAGAGTGAAGAGTCTATTAAAAAATCGATCTTACTAGTAGATGACTCCTTTCGGTATCTTACTTCTTCGTGTAAAAAATAAGGATGGTAAATTCGATGTAACAAATCATTAACTAACTGGAACGAGAGACAATCTACAGATGTGGACTCATTGAATCACATCACGTGTCTCAAGAGGAACAGTTCACGAGACACAGACACACTTGATGTTATGTCTGCACCTCCACAGGTGTTCGCGAATTTAGGCCATATCATGAAAACTCATGATCCACTTGCGAAGACCCCGCTAAACAACACCATATGTGGGAAAGCAAATGGAGGAGCTAACAATAGGGCGTAAAGGAGCGCAATTATCAATCTCTATCGTCGTCCCACTCGCTCGGGGCGAACTGCGCATGCCTATAAGGAGATGCTACTATTAACATCCAAGTAAGACTATAAAATTTACCTATCATAGTTTCGGCTTAATAATACACATAACTAGATTATATTTCCAAGTATTTCAGACTACTATAACCTTATCCATATATTCTAATTTACTTATTCATAATTACGATAAAATAGAGGGTGGTTGCGACCCAAAAGGTCTCACAATCACTAATTATATATATTATTTATAATTATATATATATATATATATATACTTAATACTAATATATGTTTATTATTATATATTAATATATAATTAATATTATTAATATATTATATATTAATAATACATTATTTGATATATTATCTCAACAAATTCATATAAATAAACACCATTAACAAATTGATACATATTATCAATATAGTATACATATTATATTAATACATATATATATATATATATATATATTATATTAATATATAATTAATATATAATGTATAATATATATATAATTATTATATATATATATTATATATAAATTAACATATATATATATATTATATAGTATTAATATATATTATCTTAATATATATATATTAATATATTAAATATTATAATTATATATATTATATATTATTTATAATATTAATTCTTATATTAATTAATTATATTTAATTCAAATTAATATTTTAAAATTATTATTCATATATTTATTATAAATATTATTAAAAAAGTTTCAAAATGATATGCCATTAATTAAATACAACTATATCTACTTTTAATATAGATCTTAATTTCTAAATGGAAACTCTAATAATCTATAAGTGTATCCTATTATATTCTATACTTATACTTAATCTACTCATTTACTCTTAAAATCTATAAAATTCATTATCTCTTATCATTACTCAGCAACAGTGGACTCGTCATGCGTAGAAAAGTCCGTAAGCAACCCTAGAAATAAACCGAGGCTAGCCTGGAAAGCTGACGGTGCAGTATACTCAGCATAAAGGTTTTAGGGTGGTAAGGCCGGTAAGTCACGGTATATAGGCGAATTTTGGGGTGAGGATTCTAGTGAAAGCCGATGAGATAAATGATGAGAGTCGGATAGGCGAAATTTATTTTATAAGTGGAGGGATCACTTAGGAGCCGGGCCGGATGAGTCGGTAAGGCCGCTATAAAAAAGAAGGGCAGCTCCGGATTCCAGGCATAACTAACAAAATTAAGTCATATTAATTTATATATTACTATTTCAATTTTAAATATATTAATTAATAATTAAATAGTAATATATATTATTAATATATATATATATATAATTAATATTAATATAATAAATATATATTTAATATATTAATATATATATATTTAATATATATATACTATATCATCCTATTAATAACTAATATACTAATATATATATATATATATCTATATATTACAGGTTGAGTTGGAAGATTGCTACATCTATATTTATGAAAGTATTAAAGCAGGATATTGATTTTGTCATAATAATATGATATACCAGAGGTATAATACTTGTGACGCTAAAATATATATGGCGTTTAACATATGGTAGTATCAACTATATTGAGTTCCGTATCAAGCCAACCAATATGATTAAAAAGCAACTACACTATTACAGTTATATATTATCTAGAAATTATATCATTTTATCTCTGTTATATATATATATATATAATATATTAATAATATATATATATAATATATATATTAGTAATTATATATTTAGGTATACCATATAAGATTAGTGAAAAGCAGAAATTATAATTATGTATATATTTATATATTTATTATCTAATTAAATATTAAAAAGGTTCGGATACTTATATGTAATATTATTGATATTAGATATTAGTTTTATAAATTATTCGACTTCAGTAAAATAAACTTTAGTAATCACTATAATAACCAAATTGTAAAATAAAATCAACCTTATTATAGTATCAGTTTTTTGATAATATATTTACTTACACTACAATGATCTGATTAAAAATTTACTTAGTCATAATTCTGTTGTCGAGATATGAATTGTAGTGCTAACTAGCAGTTTGATTGTTGGCTGAAACAGTCTGGTTTGTCGGATTAATGTCGAACGACTAGTGAGCTTACGCTCGGTTAGAGTGTAGTCATTCAGCTACCTACATTAAGGGGTTTAAAATCATATATATCTATTGGAATTACCTTTAAATTTCTTAATAGCGTCAACATTAAAAACGTACTAATCATTATATACCCAGACTAATATATTGCTGAAATAATTGAATACTTAAAAATAGCAAGAGTTGAAAGCCTTAAGGTAATCAATAGGAAATAACACCTTTAATTTCAAAATAATATACTGAGACTAAAGTGGAATACTTATTTCAGTTGCAATATAATAAACTGTTATTCTGAGTATAATGTTAAGTTAATAAAACTTATATCTAATAAAAATATACAATTGATTTATATGGTTTAGTTAAACGTCAAGTGATCACATTAGTTTTCTTTTGCTATAACCAGGATTATATAAGTCAACTGTGTATATGGAGACTGGCTATAGAAAACTTAGGATAAGTCCCTTTTAGATCACTAGGAACATATTAATTTGGTAAAAAATAGTTATTCTAGACGCTAAAAATAATAACAATAATAAAATAAGCTTCAAATTGCATAAAGGGACTAGCTGTTGATGCATTTCAAAACTGGATAATTACACATAGGGCAAGGCTAAAAATTATTTTGTCATATATAATTTTTATATATGTGGAGAATAAAGATTAAAGAAACACTATATTTATTGCATAATAACGTAGAGAGTAACAAAAAAAATACTCACATTTCAGCGAATATATTTACAAGAATTTGTTAACTGACATTCTTTAAATAGAATTCAATAACAAGAGACAAGTATATTAGTCTATTATGTTAGCGCGTAAACGCATCAAATGACGTACTATTTGGCAAATTAAATAACGGACAGATGAGGGTGAGGAATAGGAAATTGGTAATTGTGATACTGATTTATTGAATGTCAAAACGAAGAGGTAATAGTTGTGTTTACAGAATGAACTTGATAAAACAATGAAAAGACTATTTTCCGATAACGTTAACATTGCACCCATGATGTGTAGTTCATACTTTACAGTTAGCAGTGCGTGATGGTCTCCACAATACTCATAGAGCAAATCTTAATAAGAAAGGCGGAGACAATGCAAAAAGCAAGCACGTACCCAAAATTTTAATGGAAGTTCAACGAATAAGCTGAAAAGTGGCAATTCTTAGGATCAAGAAGACAAATGGGGAAGTACAATGTCTTATGCTCTAAAGTCTAAAGGCTTCTGCAACTAGAAAAGATTATAGTAGTAGTAATGATGGCTGCCGGTACTTCTGACCTTTCTTCCTCCGACAGTCAGTGGGAAAAAGAAACACGAAGAATTATTAAAACACCCATATTTACAACAAAAATATTCAATAGAAGACTTGACTGCAGGAAAATATTTATAGAGAGAAAGGATTTTAGCAAATCACAAATAAATTCATGAATAGAAGGGAAAGATGTTAACTGAAAATAAAATATTTTGTCGGACAATCTTGTTTAGAATCTTTCCCAGAACTGAGATCTGATATTTAAAGCTAGGAGCTTTCTTTGGAACTAGGAACTTAAAATGATAACCGATATCGAACGAAATCTGGGCCGGAGTCAAGTAGTTCAGCCAGTTTCAGGAATCCTCTTGTAGAAATTTTTGTAATGAAGATGAAAAGTCACCATTTGCCAGATACTGGGAAAAATTGGAGCATGCAGAAAAGCGATTGAAAACTAAAATAAGACAATCTACTAGTAAAAGACATTCAACCTAAATATCTTCTAGATAAATAAAAGGTAGAATTCATAAGTCATTAAGATGGAATAATGAACATCGACCGGAATCAAAGTTATCAGTTAAAGAGGCATCAATTGCTATCCTAAAATTTTGCAAGATCCGCTTGCACAATTACAGCTTGGCCTCCTATTCAAATGAATGTTGAGAGCTTATTTTTCTGCTTTAAAAAATAATAAAAACGGATCTAAGGAAAATATCGTTTAAAGGAGGATTTTATTGATTTTTTTTTTTTTAAGAACAATTGTTTATGAATAAATTTTATATTACATATGGTCGGGCTGTTCATGGTATATATAACAAAAAAAGAGAAAGATTTTTAAATTTAGGAAGAAGTGAATTATATATATTATATTATATATATATATATATATATATATATATAATATATATATAATATATATATATATAATTATATTATATATTATTATATATATATATATAACTATATATAAATATATATTATATATATATATATATATATATATATATATATATATATATATATATATATATATATAAATATATTAATATATTTATATATTTATATATATATCATATATATATATAATAAATATTATTTTATAAATCTGTTTTGAATAAAATTATGTTTATTTATTTCACGCTCATAGTTCAACGAGGAATTATTTTAAACTTTAGGGTGAATCTAAATATGATTTTTATTCTTTTAGGAAAAAATAATAAAAATAATACTTACAAGTAATCTAAGGCAGTTCATCGTTCAAAAAGGAATTATATAAACTTTAGGGAAGAAAGTGAATGATTTCCTTTTCTGTATTTTTAAAATTCTTAATTTTCTATAAAATCATTTTCTAAGTTTTAATTTTAAAGTTATACACATGTCCATTAACAAACATTTAATTTCATCATACCCTCAAAATTTGGTATCAGAATTAATGATTTCATGACTTTAAATGGAGAAGGAATTATAACAAGGGGTCGGAGCCGGAGCCGGAGCCGGAGCCGGAGTCGGAGCCGGACAATTTTAAAATGCCGGAGCCGGAGCCGGAGTGGAGCCGCGTAATTTTAAATGCTGGAGCCGGAGCGGAGTCGGAGCCGGGTAATTTTAGAATGATGTTTTGATGCCGGAGCTGGAGCCGGAGTCGGAGCCGGGTAATTTTAAAATGCTGGAGCCGGAGCCGGAGTCGGAGTCGGAGCCGGAAAAAAATTTGCCGGCTCCGCAGCCCTGCAAGCAACACTTTCATCAGCATCGATAATTGCATTCGCACATACCTAAAAAAATAATATCATATAAAAAATATATATTTTACCTAATCTAACCTAAACTAAACTAACCTAACATAACCTAACCTAACCTAATTAACCTAACTTAACTTAACTTACTTAACTTAACTTAAACTTAATTAACTTAACTTACTTAACTTAACTTAACTTAACTTAACTTAACCTAACTTAACCTAAATAATATTATATAAAAAATATATATTTTACCTAACATAACCTAACCTAAAAACTCAAAAATAATCTAACATAACCTAACAAAATCTATCATGACAATTCCAAAATAATCTAACATAACCTAACATAATCTAACTTAACGATACAAGCATAACCTAACCTAAGCTAACAAGAGAAAAGTAACCTAATCTCTCTCTCTCTCTCTCGCTCTCTCTCTCTCTTCTCTCTCTCTCTCCGCTCCGTCCTAAAATTCTCTCTCTCTCTCTCTTCTCTCTCTCTCCTCTCTCTTCCTATATATATATATTATATATATATAATATATATATATATATATATATATTTATATATATATATATATATATATATATATATATATATACTATATATATATATTAATTATATAATTTATATATATAGTATATATGTAATTATTTATATATATAATTATATTATATATATATATATATTATATATTATATATTATATATATTATTATATATATATATAGTATTATATATATATTAATATATAATATATATATATATATATATATATATATAAAGAAAGAACATTTAATGGGAAGGTAAAGAATTTGAACCACCGCCATGTTGCGAATGAGGACAATATACCCGGTGTTTTACGACTGAGCTATCCTCCAACCCAAAAAAGTCCAGCCTGTCCTATCCCTCGTTCTTTATATTGTAAGTAGTATTAGGTCTACTTGAGCGGCTACAAAGGTCACGGCGCGCTGAGTGTTCTTATCAGTGATAACAGATAAGAACACGTGTTTCGAGATAACGTTAGGTGCTTTTACTGATAACGGATCGGTTTTTTTCTTATTTCGGTGTATTTAATTTATTTTTTATTTTTATTTTTATTTAAATAAAAATAAATTAAATAAATTAAATAAATAAATTAAATAAATATATTAAATAAATTAAATTAAAAAAAATTAAATTAAATTATATATATTATACCCGTATAAAGACCCGCACCGCACCGCACCGCACCGCACCATACGCAACCGCACCTCACCTCACCGCACCAACAGCGCCCGCATCGCACCGCACCGCTCTGCTCCGACTCCGGTTCCGATTCCGTTTCAGCTCCGACTCCATTTCGTACCGTTCACACTCGAATCCTGACTCCCCTTGTATATATATTATATATATTATTATATATATATATATATAATATATATATATTATATTATATATATATATATATATATATTACTATATTATATAAAATAATTTTTAGGCTCAGGCTCCGGCTCATCTATGCTCCGATATTATACTACATGGGTTAGAGTTATCGTATCGGGTTAAAATTTGGAGTGGGGTTAGATGGTGACGTAACCCATCCCCCTTTAAAAAATCGAAGTGTTCGTATAAAGATGAAATTTGGTGGGATGATTCAGAGTTAAATTTCTAGAAAGAGTTGGTATCGGATTTTGAGGAGTTGGCTCCGGCTCCGGTGCTGCAGCCGTTGTGGTGCTGAGTTAATAAACATTCGTATAACAACAATATTGGTGTGCTTATATAGGTTATCGAGGTCGTAGATCTCGAATATGATGGTTATAAGTCCGTATATGGAGTCTAGGACCCCCACAGAGAGGGGTTTCGCCCTCAACCATTGGAAATTAACATAGGACGATGAAACTCGGTATATACCCATCATATAAGGTACTCACATCATATATGAGTCAAATAGCCGTACACATCCAAAAGGGGGGTCTCTCGCCCCCAACCCGGAAATATTGATATAGAACGACGAAACTTGGTATACATCTTTCTTATGATGTATCCTAGATACAGAAATTAAAAAAAAAAAAATTTAAAAATTAAAAAAAATTTAAAAAAATAAAAAAAAAAAAATTTTAAATTTAAAAAAATTAAAAAAAAATTTAAAAAAAAAATTTAAAAAAATTTAAAATTTTAAAATTTTTTTAAAAATTAAACATTTTTTATTCCTTTTAAGTTTATAACGTAAAAAAAAATTTACGTTTTTTATATAAATCAAACAGCCCCCATAGCCTCCAGAGCCTCCTGAGCCTCCAGAGCCTCCAGAGCCTACAGAGCCTCCAGAGCTTCCCTGGCCTCCCCAGTCTCCCTACCCTCCCCAGCCACGCCACCCTCCCCACCTATGATCTATGGATTCATGTCATATTTTGTATAACATAACACAAAACTTTCATTTATTTTTGTTTTATATGCTTTAAACAGTTTTTTTTTCTTACTAAAATTTCACCCTTTTCATATTTATAAGTTAAAAAAGTCTAATTATCATACTGATCAATGAATATATGCTAACGTAACAAAGTTTTCACATCAATAATGCTAAAGTGTCATAATCAGAACTAAGAGTATAATGTACAACGACAAATCTAACACACCCTACTCACACTTTTTCTAACATATCATGGATATTTTCACATTAACATAGTAATATTTAACAAATTTTATCATAACCTTGTTTAATTGATACTGATCAATGAATATATACTAACGTAACAAAGTTTTCACATCAATAAAGTAAATATAGCATCAACTAAACTACGAATATAATGTACAATGACAAAACCTAGCATACCTTACGCTCGAATAAACTGCTAACAATAACAAAGTTCCATATTTAACAACAGTAAAGTAACTAACAATGCATACAGAACGAGCAGATACGAAGCTGATGCGGAAAATATTCATTTAACAAATCAGTAGCACGCTGTGTTTGTTTATTTATTTATTTATTTTATTTATTTTTAACTTCATTTCTTTAAAACTTTTTTGTTTTTAATAAACGTTTATTTATTTTTAACTTCATTTCTTTAAAACTTTTTTGTTTTTTAAAAAAACTTGTTTATTTTTAACTTCATTTCTTTAAAACTTTTTTTTTGTTTTTAAAAACTTTTATTTATTTTTAATTTCATTTCTTTAAAACTTTTTTGTTTTTAAAAAACTTTTATTTATTTTTAACTTTATTTCTTTAAAACTTTTTGTTTGTTTTTTAAAAAACTTTTAATTTTAATTTTATTTCTTTAAAACTTTTTGTTTTTTTACTAAAATTTTTTATTCTTTTTTAATGTTTATAACGTAAAAAATTTACATTTTTACATACACTAAAACAGTAAATCAGTAAATCAAACCACCTATCTTATCATCCCCAACTCATCCATGATCTATAGATGAATTGATCTGTTAGGATAACAGCTGACATGACAGTTTTTTACCTCCGTTAAGTTAAACTACGAACATAACATACTTAACACACAGCGGCAGCCCGAATAAACAGCATTATAGCATCTTAAATAAAGTGAACATACGCGGGAAGTAAACAAGTTTTCATCTTTTCTTTTTATAGCAATATAATTTCAATGAAAAGAGCATTAATTAAATACATAAAAAAACACTACGTTTTATTTTAAAACAAATTTTAATCTCAATCTAATCAGGTGACAGAGGATTCTGTATAAATGAGCAAGTTCTACATATTTCTCCAGAGATTCAACCCCTTTGAAAGAATGTAAGGTATAATATCCGCTTACTGCCTAATCCATTCTTTCGGCAATACAGGTTCATTAGGCACGCATTCTCTCGGTCCAAGAGAAGCAAACGATATCCTTGCTGATAGTTTCGTTAACGCCACTCCTGTATATCGTATTCATACGTAAACACATGTTTACTTTCTTTGTAAACTTCGTAGATTACAACGTGTGCTATATGAATTAAGTCCTCGAGTTGTCGACCTCTTTAAGTGGACGTAAATTCATTTTTGATTTTTTAACCAAAGCTGTAATATTTTTCAGATGATTTGAACAAGGGAAACCTCTACATGTACGCCGCGAATGTGCAGCATCGAGGGGTTCCCAATAGTTGACGTACATCAATACTTTTAACATAATCAGATGCGGTGAAAACAACCTCTATTCTATTATAATCTCTCACACTGTCCCCTCTGATAGATATTTCACCTGGAGACGATCCATCAGATGACCCATAATTAGCCTTCACCCAAGCTTCCGAGTTATCGACAATCGTGATGAATTCTTCAACCGAAATGAATAAAGGTCTATTATTTGCACCTCCGAATGGAATACAGGTAATATATTGCTCTCCATTCGTTTGACGAAAAAATATAAATACCACATCGTTGGGTATTACGAAGGTCCTCGTAAAGATATTTCTAACGAGCTTAGGAGCAGAATGAGATGTCATCATACCAGCACAGCAAAAAATGTCTTACTGACGAAAATCGTATGTATAAACAGACTCAAAAGGTAATGAGATTCTTTCTTTCGACCAATCAGAAGAACGTAAACAAGTATACGATGGACGAACGAACCATATTGGTTCAAATAATACCATGTACAAGCGCTAAACCATATCGTTTTTCTGTTCGTGTATGTATTTTCATGATCACTGACCCTCGAATATATGCTAACGTTACAAAGTCTTCATATCTAACGATCTATCGATCTCTTGATCTATTAGGATAACAGCTAACATACCAAAGTTTTATCCTCGTTAGAGTTAAACTATGAATATAACATACTTAATACACACCAGCTGCTCGAATAAACATCCTTCAATAGCATCTTAACCAATAATGGTCACATGACGGGGGGAAGTAAAACAAGTTTTCATTTTTTTTTTATATAACATATAATTTTCAATGGAAAGAGCATTATATTAATACATAAAAACATACACTTTATTTTAAACATATTAAATCATATATTCAGGGGACAGAGGATTCTGTATAATTTGAGTAAGTTCTATATATCTCTCCAGAGATTCAACACCCTTTGAAAGGATGTAAATATAAATGTCACTTGCAACACTAAACCATTTTTCTACATATTTTGGTCTCAACATTCTTTCGCTCCAGAGAGAGGTAAACGTATCCAAGCTGATAGTTATTAGTGCACTCCTGTATATCGCATTATATGGTAAACCACATGTTTCAGTGTAAATATCATAGATTACACCGTGAGCTATATGTATTAAGTCCTCGAGTATGTCAACACAGTTAAGATGCGATGTTATTTCATTTTTTATTTTATCAAGCTGTATATTTTCAGATGTTACGAAGTGTGAACCTATAATTGTACGGCCAGAAGTAGCCCCATCGATTGGTTCTCCAATAGCAAGCGTATATCAAGGCTTTTACATGTCACACGATGAAAAGCACAGATATATTCTAATTAGAACTCCATTTCTCCCCAATCAGATATTCACTACTCCTCGATGCAATCGGTAACACTCGCTCATACCGTTCCCAAGCTGCAACGATGTCGATAAATCTTGATGAATTCTTCAGTGAAAATGAATAAAGGGTTATTATTTGACCTAGAATCAATAAGCCAAACGGATCGGTCTCCATTCGTTTACGAATAAATAAAATGACACATTGTTGGGATGAAAGACCTCGTAAAGATATCAACAATAAGCGTAGAGATGCAAGGAGATGTCATCGTACCAGCACAGCGAAAATTGTCTTACTGACGAAAATCGTTCATTTAGTTTTACGTAATGAGATCTTTCCTTTAACCAATCAGTTCGAGAAATTGCTCAAACTCCTCCCTGTTTTCGAAACATTATGCAATACTATGATTCTTGTCTGGAAGCGTTTCGAAAACATTACGCAATCCATTGATTCTGTTTTGTTAACAAAGGTTCACACTTAACAACAAGTAAAAGTAACTACATGCATAAAAATCGTCAACCTATTCATACTTTCTCAAGCATACCTCTAACATACAATGTTATTTGGTACATTAACAATGGTATATATTTTACAAAGATTATCATAACATTAGCTTAATCATACCTAATCATTGATATACGCCTAACGTAATAAGTTTCACATCATAAAGCTTAACATAGCATACTGAGCTAAGAAAATAGTGTGCAACGACAAACCTAACACACTTACGCCTGAATAAGCTGTTAACATTAAAAAAGCTCAACTTAACACAGTAAAGTAACTAACATAAATACAAAACATAACTATTCTGACTTTTCGAAGCATATCTAACATAAAATGTCACTTTTTACATTAAACATGGTAATATTTAACAAAAAGTTATCATAACATTAACTAATCATCATACTAATCAACGAATATATGCAAACGTAATAAAGTTTTCACATCAATAAAGCTAACATAGCATAATAGAGTTAAGAAAATAGTGTACAACGACAACCCTAACTCAACTTACGCCTGAATAAACTGTTAACATTAACAAAAGTTCTGCACTTAACATCAGTAAAGTAAGTAGCATTGCATGCAATACGTAACCTATTCATACTTTTTCAAACATATCTCTAACATATTGACGTTAATTTTACATTGACACAGTAATATTTAACAGAAATTTATCACATCCTTGTCTAATTATCATACAGAGCACCGAATATACGCTAACGTAACAAAGTTTTTATCCTGACATAACGTAAAAATAAATTCTTTGAATAAAATATCGTAGTAAAGTGTAATAGTTTACAGATCTTAAACCATTAAATCTGTAAAGCAAACCAACCGTCCCCTTACATCCCCTCCCACCCATCCTTCCATGATCCTGGGATCTGTTGATTCACGTCACATGTCGAGTATCATTTCGGATAAACATAACATAAAAATAAGTTCCAACGAATATAGGGTAACGTAACATTGTTTTCACATTAATAAAGCTAACATAGCATTACCAGAACTAAGAATATAATGTACAACGACAAACCTAGCACATCTTACGCACGAATAAACTACTGACATTAACAAAGTTCCATACTTATCAACAGTAAAGCACCAAGCCCAGCGTACAAACCGTAACCTATTCACATTTTTTTCATTCATATCTCTAACACATCAATGTTATTTTTACATTAACATGTTAATATTTAAAAAAAATTTAGCGTAACCCTATCTAATTATTATACCGACAGTGAATATAAAGCTAACTTAAATTTTTTTTTTACATTAAACATAGTAAAATTTAACAAAATTTCATTATAACCATACCTAAACATCATATTCCCTACGAATAATTGCAAACACAACAGAGTTTTATCCAAACATAACATGAAAAATAACAAAGTTTTAACCAAAACATAACATAAAAAATAACAAAGTTTTATCCAAACATAACATAAAAAACAAATTCTTTGAATAAAATACCATAGTAAAGTGTAATAGTTTACTGATTTTAATGCTGTAAATCAATAAATCAGTAAAATCAAACATCCGACCCTCTAACTTCCCTCCCACCCACCCTTCTGTGATCTATCGATTTATTGATTCAAGTCATATTTCGAGTATCATTTCGGATAAACATAACATAAAAAATAAGTTCTTTATACACTGATCAACGAATATACGCTAACATGTATGTTATATTAGTTACTTTACTGCTGTTAAGTGTGAAGCTTTTGTTAATGTTAACAGCTTATTCAGGCGTAAGTTGTGTTAGGTTTGTCGTTGCACACTATTTTCTTAGCTCAGTTATGCTATGTTAGCTTTATTGATGTGAAAACTTATTACGTTAGCGTATATCGAATTGATTAGTGTGATAATTAGCTAATGTTATGATAACTTTTTGTTAAATATTACCATGTTAATGTACAAATAACATTGTTATGTTAGAGGTATGCTTGGGAAAGTATGAATAGGTTACGATTTTGTATGTTATGTTAGTTACTTTACTGTTGTTAAAGTGTGAACCTTTGTTAACAAAACAAGAATCAATGGTATTGCGTAATGTTTCGAAAACGCTCCAGACAAGAATCATTGGTATTGCATAATGTTTTGAAAACAGGGAGGAGTTTGAGCAATTTCTCGAACACTGATTGGTTAAAGGAAAGAATTCTCATTACCTTTGAGGATGCTTAACGCATCTATTTACCATCAGTAAGAAATTTTTTCGCCTGTGCGTGGTATGATTGACATCTCCTCGCATATCTACGCTTGTTGTTGATATCTTTACGAGGTCTTTCGTTATACCCAATGATGTGTCATTTTTATTTATTCGTAAACCGAATAAAGACCGATCCGTTGGCTGTATTTCTGCCATAGGTTCAAATAATAGACCCTTTCATTTCTTACTGAAACGAATTCATCCAAGATTATCGACATCGTTGAAGCTTGGGTAACGGATGAGTGTGTGTTAATCCGATGCATCGAGGCGAGTGAAATATCTGATTGGGGAGACAATGGGAATGGTTCTAATAGAATATATGCTGCTTTCTTCGCGACAATGTAAAACCTTGATGTACGCTGCTATTGGAGACCAATCGATGGAGCGACTTTCTGGCGTACAATTATAGGTTTCACACTTCGAACATCTGAAAATATTCAGTCTTTGATTAAAATAAAAAAAGAAAATAACATCGCATCTTAACTGTGTTGAAATACCGAGACTTAATACATATAGTCACGCAGTGTAATCTATGAATATTTTACATCTGAAACATGTGTTTTTACCCATATATGCGATATAGAGTGGCAACTAATCAACTATCAAGCTTGGATACGTTTACCTCTCTCTGGCAGCGAAAGAATGACATGCTGTGACCAAAATATGTAGAAAATGTTTAAGTGTTGCAAGTGACATTTATTTTACTAATAGTGAGGATGTTGGATCTCTGGAGAGATATATAGAACTTGCTCAAATTATACAGAATCACTGTCCCCTGAATAGATGATTTAATATGTTTAAAATAAAGCGTATGTTTTTATGTATTTATATAATGCTCTTTCCATTGAAAATTATAAGTTATATAAAAAAAATGAAAACTTGTTTTACTTCCCCCCGTCATGTGACCATTGTTGGTTAAGATGCTATTGAAGGATGTTTATTCGAGCAGCTGGTGTGTATTAAGTATGTTATGTTCATAGTTTAACTCTACCGAGGATAAAACTTTGGTATGTTAGCTGTTATCCTAATAGATCAAGAGATCGATAGATCGTTAGATCAATGCTCTATATAGGATCAAGATGGGTTGGGGAGGGTGAGCTTGTGGATTGATTTACTGATTTACTGTTTTTACTGTTTTAGTGTATGTAAAAAAAAGAATTTTTTTACGTAATAAACATAAAAAGTATAAAAATTTTAGTAAAAACAATAAGTTTTAAAGAAATAAAGTTAAAAAATAAAAGTTTTTTAAAAAAAAAATCAGAACAAAAAGTTTTTAAGAAATAAAATTACCTTGCTAATGTTATAAAACATAAAGACATTAGCAAAAACATAAAATGTTTTTAATAAATTTGTTATGTTGATCCTATTAACACACATAAAGTCAGAGTATAGCTATGTTTTTCGACAAATGACAAAACAAGAATCATATCTATTGCGTAATGTTTCGTAAAGTGGGAGGAGTTTGAACATTTTTTCGACTTGTATCTGATAACTCTAGTGAAACAGGAAATAAATACAAACGTGAAACGTATTGCTCGTAAGACCTTGGTGTGAAAATACAATTTTGCATGCTGTGTTAGTTACTTTGCTGTCGTTAAGTATGGAACTATGTTAATGTTAGCTGTTTATTCGTGGTTTAAGATATGTTAGGTTTTTGAGTTGTACATTATATTCTGAGTTTTCAGGTTATGATATGTTAGCTTTATTGATGTGAAGACTTTGTTACGTTAGCATATATTCATTGGGTAGTATGATAATTAGGTTAGGCTATGATAAATTTTTGTCAAATGTTACTATGTTAATGTAAAATAACAGTGATATGTTAGAGATATGTTTGAAAAAAAGTGCGAATAGTGTACGGTCTGCCTGCAACGTTAGTTACTTTGCTGTTGTTAATTATGGAACTTTGTTAATGTTAGCTGTTTATTCGTGGTTAAGATATTTTAGGTTTTGGCATTGTACATTATATTCTGAGTTTTTTTTATGATATGTTAGCTTTATTGATGTGAAGATTTTGTTACGTTAGCATATATTCGAGGGTCAGTGATCATGAAAATACATACACGAACAGAAAAACGATTATGGTATAGCGCTTGTACATGGTATTATTTGAACCAATATGGTTCGTTCGTCCATCGTATACTTGTTTACGTTCTTCTGATTGGTCGAAAGAAAGAATCTGTTTACCTTTTGAGTCTGTTTATACATACGATTTTCGTCAGTATGACATTTTTCGCTGTGCTGGTAGGATGACATCTCATTCTGCTCCTAAGCTCGTTAGAAATATCTTTACGAGGACCTTCGTAATACCCAACGATGTGGTATTTATATTTTTTCGTCAAACGAATGGAGAGCGATATATTACCTGTATTCCATTCGGAGGTGCAAATAATAGACCTTTATTCATTTCGGTTGAAGAATTCATCAAGATTGTCGATACCTCGGAGGCTTGGGTAAAGGCTAATTATGGGTCATCTGATGGATCGTCTCCAGGTGAAATATCTATCAGAGGGGACAGTGTGAGAGGTTATAATAGAATAGAGGTTGTTTTCACCGCATCTGATAATGTTAAAAGTATTGATGTACGCAACTATTGGAAACCCCTCGATGCTGTCACATTCGCGCGTACATGTATAGGTTTCCCTGTTCAATCATCTGAAAATATTACAGCTTTGGTTAAAATCAATAAACGATTAACGTCTCATCATTTAAAGGGTCGACATACTCGAGGGACTTATTCATATAGCACACGTTTGCTAAATCTACGAAACTTACAAAGAAACATATGTGGTTTACCGTATAATAAGATTATACAGGAGTGCGTTTACAAACAACGCAAGGATCACGTTTGCTTCTCTCTGGCGAGAGATGCGTGCCTAATGGACCTGTCGTATGCCGAGAATGGATTAGGGCAGTAAGCGATATTTATACTTACACCTCCTTTCAAAAGGAGTTGTTGGAGAAAGTGTAAGAACTTGCTCAATTTATACAGAATCTCCTGTCCCTTGATTAGATGAATTAATATGTTTAAGATAAAACGTATGTTTTTATGTATTTATTTGATGCTCTTTTTCCATTGAATTATTTTATATGCATAAAAAAATGAAACTTGTTTTACTTCCCGTCATGTGAACTTTATTGGTTAGGATGCTAGGTGGCTGTTTATTCGTACTGCTGCTGTGTGTTAAGTATGTTATGTTCCGTATTTTAATTAACGGGGGTAAAACTTTGTTATGTCAGCTGTTATACTAATAGATCAATAGATCTATAGATCATGGATGAGTTGGGGATGATAGATAGGTGGGGTTTGTTTACTGACTTACTGTTTAGTGTATGTAAAAAATGTAAATTTTTTTACGTTATAAACATAAAAAGAATAAATTTTTAGTAAAAAAACGAAAAGTTCTTAAAAAAAATAAAATCAATTAATTTTTTTTTTTTTAAAAAAAAAAAAAAAAGTTTTTAAAGAATAAGTTAAAAATAAGTAAAAGTTTTTTATACTAAAATTTTTTAAAAATGAAATTACTTCAAAAATAAATAAAAGTTTTTTTGAAAACAAAAAAAAAATTTAAAGAAATGAAGTTAAAAAAAAGTAAAAGTTTTTTAAAAAACAAAAAAGTTTTAAAGAAATGAAGGTTAAAAATAAATAACGTTTTTTTTAAAAACTAATTTTAAAGAACAAGCGTGCTAACTCGATCTTGTTAAATGACATATTTTCGCATCAGCTTCGTATTACTCCTTCTGTTAATGCATTGTTAGTTACTTTACTGTTTGTTAAAATGGAACTTTGTTATTGTTACAGTTTATTCGAGCGTAAGGTATGCTAGGTTTTGTCATTGTACTTATATTCGTAGTTCAGTTGATGCTATGTTTGGCTTTATTGATGTCTAAATCTATTCCTTAAATATTTCATTAAAGAGTATGACAGTTTTACACAGGTTATG